>JBBBDQ010001528.1:60000-207500 GCA_037127315.1 Ascarosepion bandense | reverse complement strand
AATAGGATTGGACCAATCTTTAATGTTTATTTGTACAACTATAGAATATTTTTGTATTTAAACATACTTTTTATACTTAATCTAATTTTGTATATTTAACCTTAATTTTAAATTTAGGAAATCTCTTTTTTCTGTAAAACTTTAAATTATATCACAGTTTGTGGTATGGAATAGGTAAAATTTGATGTAAGAGTGTTGTTAATATTATAAAGGTTTATCGTTTCTAAGGGGTCCTAGCTTTGGCTTTTGTAATATTTTTAGCATGATTGTAAGATGAGTTCCTTAACGTGTTTGCAGTTTACTGTGGTTTCATGCCTCTGCTTTAAAAGTTTCTTGCTAATCCTGTATTTAATGATTTCAGTTTTTTCGTGAAGACAAAGGAAACATGGTTCCTTTATTGATTTAGATGTTCTTGCTTGTTGGAACATCTAAATCAATCAATGCTAATAATAGACATTCATTGTCTCTTATATTTAACAGTATATGTTAGAAATGATCTGCTGTCTCGATATACCAATATATATATATGAAATGATTTGTTTGAACATTATTTTTGATCGATACTCGTATTTAAGTAGATTTTCTGTTGTATATTACGGAAATTAACGAAGATTAACGAAACTTGGTTATAAACAACCGACAATTTGAAATGATTCGTTTGGACATTATTTTTGATCGATACTCGTATTTAAGTAGATTTTCTGTTGTATACTACGGAAATTAACGAAGATTAACGAAACTTGGTTATAAACAACCGACAATTTGAAATGATTTGTTTGAACATTATTTTTTATCGATACACCTATTTAAGTAGATTTTCTGTTGTATATTACGGAAATTAACGAAGATTAACGAAACTTGGTTATAAACAACCGACAATTTGAAATGATTCGTTTGGACATTATTTTTGATCGATACTCGTATTTAAGTAGATTTTCTGTTTTATATGACGGAAATTAACGAAGATTAACGAAACTTGGTTATAAACAACCGACAATTTGAAATGATTCGTTTGGACATTATTTTTGATCGATACTCGTATTTAAGTAGATTTTCTGTTGTATACTACGGAAATTAACGAAGATTAACGAAACTTGGTTATAAACAACCGACAATTTGAAATGATTTGTTTGAACATTATTTTTTATCGATACACCTATTTAAGTAGATTTTCTGTTGTATATTACGGAAATTAACGAAGATTAACGAAACTTGGTTATAAACAACCGACAATTTGAAATGATTCGTTTGGACATTATTTTTGATCGATACTCGTATTTAAGTAGATTTTCTGTTTTATATGACGGAAATTAACGAAGATTAACGAAACTTGGTTATAAACAACCGACAATTTGAAATGATTCGTTTGGACATTATTTTTGATCGATACTCGTATTTAAGTAGATTTTCTGTTGTATACTACGGAAATTAACGAAGATTAACGAAACTTGGTTATAAACAACCGACAATTTGAAATGATTTGTTTGAACATTATTTTTTATCGATACACCTATTTAAGTAGATTTTCTGTTGTATATTACGGAAATTAACGAAGATTAACGAAACTTGGTTATAAACAACCGACAATTTGAAATGATTCGTTTGAACATTATTTTTGATCGATACTCGGGATCCCTAACCCTAACCCCAACCCTGCCCGTGGATGCGCAACTGCTGAAGAGTTCCAAAAATAGGACGAAACGGCCGTTCAGTGCTTTCTGCATTCTGTTGAGGTCAAATATAAAGCTCGATGAATTACTTAATAATTACTCAAATCCTCATACTACTTCAAAAATGTATAATACTGTTTAATTAAAAACAGAATATCTATTTAAATATGAGTATCGATCAAAAATAATGTTCAAACAAATCATTTCACATTGTCGGTTGTTTATAACCAATTTTCCTTAATCTTCGTTAATTTCCGTAACATGTTTATATATATATATATATATATATATATATATATATATTGTCATTATTACTTTTGATTTCAGTTGTATGCATATTTTCTATTTTCTTCCTAAGGTCAACAATTGTTTTCATTACAATTTCCACTTATTATTTTTATGCCTTTTATGATTGTTACTGGTCTATTTGCATTATTTTTTCTGTCTATGGTGATTGAGAAAATCCATATTATAGTCACTTCCGCAGCATGTGGGACATCATTCGGGTGGTGTTTGTAATGTGTATTCAGAATTTCAGTAACATAGTTTAAACAGACATGTTAATAAATATGTTAGGTAAGAGAAAACACGGATCTCCAGGCAACGAACGTAACCGTTGAATTAATTGTGCTACTGGGATCGCGTGACAGTAAACATTTAGTGTATAAATTACTCAGACAGAAGTCTGAATGAGTTCTGTGTTGTGCATCATTCCGGTGTTGTGCGTCATTGAAGAGATTGTTTCTGAGTGAATTGCTCGAGAGAATTTTTCCGAGTCATTATTGAGTTCGTTTAGTATATTAGTTTTAAGGGAAGATACCGAATGTTATAACCTGCTAACAGCGAGTTACCAAAAATATTATATAGGAGGAGAGTGAAGAGGAAGACAAACCAGTTAGAAAGGAGCAAGAGAAGGATGGGAATACAGGTGTGATAACAGTTGCAAAGGTGGAGAGAAAGGAAAGGATATACAGGGTGGTGAAGAAAGAACTAGAGTCAAGTGGTTGAGAATTGACATTGCATTTAAATTCGTAAAGGTTGTAGCTGTCAGGAAAGCAAGAACAAGTTAACGAGTTCCACAGGTGGGAAGTGCGAGGAAAGAAGCTGTAGGCGTAGAATTGTCGTCTGCATTTGGTTAATCTAACTGTGAATGGGTGGGACCTAATTGCCAGTCTGGTTGCACGAGTAAACACCTATTGCAGAGGCACCAGTGACTTAAGTTTGTTGGAGAAGAAGCCATGAAAGCATTTATAGAACAGACAAAGAGAAGCCACATCCTGCGGGTGGGAAAGTGGCTGTAGTCGAGCCGCCAAGTCGGTACCTATCACATTATTGATTTTCTTTTGGAGCCTGTCGAGAACACCGAGATGAACAGCAGGAGCACCTGACCATATATGGCAGCAGTATACTATGCACGGACGAATTGTTGATTTGTATATATGCAGGATCGATTCAGGCGGGAAAAACATCCTGGCCTGAAACAGTGACCCAACCTTCCTAGCAGTGGATTTAGCTATTGATTCAATGTAGTGCTTCCATTTGAGGTCGGAAGAGAGTGTAAAGCGCAGTGTATGGTTCACAGGGAGACTCGCTTGGTCCATGCTTATGGGAGGCAGGAGAGATTGCCTGTGATGATTGACAGACAGTAGTTTGGTCTTAGACGCATTGAAATTTACAAGCCACTTACCCCAATTCCCCACAGAATGTATATCCCTCTCAAGATCAGAAGCGAGATTATGTTTGTCCGCCACGCCGGGTTTCTTACTGATGCGGGAGTAAATTGTGGTGTCATCTGCGTATATGCTTACTTGGCACTTGATCTCGTCTGGGAGATCATTT
Source organism: Ascarosepion bandense (assembly GCA_037127315.1). NCBI lineage: Eukaryota > Metazoa > Mollusca > Cephalopoda > Sepiida > Sepiidae > Ascarosepion > Ascarosepion bandense. The sequence goes on along the minus strand of JBBBDQ010001528.1, from coordinate 203,991 downwards.
ATGTCACTAAGGAAGAACGTCGGGCCTAGGATAGAACCCTGAGGGACACCAGCGTTCGTACAGTAGGATGTAGAGGCATGCCCATTCAAGACGACCTTTATTATGCGGTTATTTAAAAAAGATTCGATCAGATCAAGCAAGCATCCGGTAATACCGTAACCCCATAACTTGCATAGAAGGCCAGCGTGCCAAACCGTGTCAAAAGCATTGGAGAAGTCCAGAGCAACAGCACGAGCCTCGCTGGACTCGTCAAGGGCCTGGAACATATACTCCATAATGGTCATTAGCATGTCGGCCGTGGACCTGGCAAAGCGGGAGCCATACTGCCTGTCAGAGAAGAATTTATCGGCAGTAAGATGTGGAATTATTTCAGCATTAATAATGGCCTCGAACACTTTCCCGAAAATTGGTAGAAGGCTGATAGGGCAATAGTTGGATGGATCTGAAGGTTCACCAGAGTTCTTAAATACAATAACGACTGAAGAGGACTTCCAGCATGCAGGAAAATAGAAAGCAGAAAAGCAGTAGTTATACAGTTTAGAGAGGACAGAGGAGAGTTCAGGGGCACATTTTTTAAGGACAATCACCGAGGTTCCATCATCACTGCTCGCCTTCTGGGGATTAAATTTTGATATTACTCGAGATACTAATGTCGAGGTAATGTATACATCGTAGAGTTTAGCCTCAGTTCTAATAGGGAAGTCGGGTGAGGGTACTCTAGATTAGTCAAATGTGGAGTTCGATGAGAATCTGTGAGCAAAGCATTCGGCCTTGTCCGCTGATGATGTGAGAACCTCAAATTCATTGATTAAGGGAGGGATAGAGGATTTGCTATTGTTCAGCACTCGTTTGCATAACCGCCAGTAGTCCTTGGAGCCGAACTTGCGGTCAGCTATGCGCTGTCTCATTCTCTCAGCAAGCAACCGCTTGGCGTCATTCAGGATTCTCTTGCACTCATTACGAGCAGACGTGAATAGGCGCCTATTGACGTCAGATGACTGTCTCGGAAATAGTCGGAAGTAAAGGAAGATTTCAATATAGTTTTAGCGATAAAAATATCCATAAATTTCTACATGAACGAGAATTTCTCTTACAAACCTATAATCGTCTGTTAGTGTCTATGTATGGTTCAAAAATGGGTGTTCCCGCACGTACAGCAAATAGACTGCAACACTGGGAAACTATACTACTGTATTTCTAAACTTATTTATAAATGGAACTTTGTCTCTGTGTGTGCATGTGTGTGTGTCTATGTGTTGGTGTGTCCATTACCTATAGACTCCGAAACGGCTGAACCGATTTACTTGAAAATTTACACAGTTGTACTATAAGCGTCTGCGAGTGTTTTTAGCTAGATTTTGTGTCGAGGTACCCCCGATAAATATCGAAAATCGATAATCGAAAAAATCGGGTTATAGAAGGAGTGGTCCGATTTTAATCAAATTTGATATACTCGTAGACAAAGACATAAGAAACGATATTCAGAAGTTTCAAGGTTGCAGTTCTTACAATAGTGCAGAAAATCGATAATATATATATATATATAAAAGGCAAGATGTTTGTGTGTGTGTCTGTTTATCTGTCTGTACGTTCTTTATACAAATCCACAATTTTTATCCGATTCTCACCAAACATCACAGAAATATTCTTTAGGCTGAGTCCAATCTCCTGGGCCATGGATTAGTTTTAAAGCTTTCATTACACCCGAACAACGCCGGGTTATACTGTTAGTCATTCTTAATCCAAACTTTTTCTTTGTCAACTATGCTTCCCAGACGGAGTTGAGTCATGTCTGGGGTGAATAAACAAGAGCCCGACCAAGCCTTAAGCTAAGTCTACAGGATATTTTTGGTTGAGATTAAGGGCTCAGAATACTCATATTAATTGACCTTGTGCTGCATCCGTCCAGTTGGGAAAGTGTTAAATACTGAGTGATCATACTAATCAAAATTCTCCCTTGGTCGAATCTCTGCTTTCGGCCGGATAGGAACACAGAACTCTTCTGAAAGGGAGAGTCTCATCTGGGGTGAACAGACAAAAGCTCGCCCCTGCCTTAATCAGGATCTACGGTATATTTTTAACCGAGCTTAAGAAATAAGAATGATTATAATGACCAGCAGTTCCCTAGCAGTGTATCTACGTCACGCAGCGCCCGAGTCTTGTTCTTGTTGATATACAAGGTAACCAAAAAAGTTCAGTCAATTTTTTGATTAGTCATTGAATGAAGTTGAAATATATACGAAATACGTGTAGCAATTGTTTTCAAATTAGGACAGCCGAAATTAGGAACATCAGACGTTATAAAAAAACTCGCGCACCGTGCCCGGTCATCAGTTATAAGCCGGAAAGCTGTGAGAAGCATGGAAGTGTCTGGAGGTCTCGTTCGGGGCTCTTTGCTTTACGACTTCAAAGTGGGCTTATCAGCAGCTGCATCAAGTTGCCGCATATGTCAAGCGTTTTGGGATAGTGATGTGGATGAACGTACTGCAAGACGTTGGTTTCGAAAATTCAAGTCAGGAGTTTTGTCTCTCCATGATGAGCCTCGCAATGGACGACCACTGGTCTTGAATGATGGAATCCTGAAGGCGGCCATTGAAGAGGACAGTAGTCTAACGTGTGGTGAGCTTGCAAGACAGTTCAACGTTTTCGATGAAGCAGCCAGACTTCACCTGCAACGCATAGGTACGAGGTACAAACTGAGCAAGTGGGTTCCGCTAACGCTGTTGGAGGTCCACAATGGACGAGTGGCAGCCTGCGTATCACTGCTTTCTCGACACCGTACCGCATCCTTATTCAATCGAGTACTTACCAGTGATGAAAAGTGGGTTCTGTACGAAACTCCCAAGCGTTCCAGACATTGGTTGTCTACTCGGGATGCTGACCCTCACACCGCAAGACCGCCTGTGCACCCATGCAAGATTATGCTTTTTGTCTGGTGGACAGGTCGTCAAGTGGTTCATTATGAACTGCTACTAACGGACCAAACGGTCACTGGAGACCTATACTCGTAGCAATTGAAACGTGTACAACAGGCATTGTGCCAGAAGGAGCCAGCACTGTTGAACCGCAAAGGTCTGCTTTTCCTCCATGACAACGCCGGTCGCATATCGCGCGAGTGGTCAGGGATACCATACAGCAACTTGGGTAGGAGACTTTCGGTCATCACCTTATTCACCTGACATTGCGCCATCCGATTACCACCTCTTCCACTCCCTGGATAATCATCTTTGTGGGAAATCCTTCACCGATGTAGTAGACTTGCGCAAAGCTCTCACGGACTTCTTTGTGTCAAAACCCCCCGAGTTCTACCGCAAGGGAATTGACAAGCTGATGAGACACGTTGGCAGAAGGTGCTGGATGCCGATGGCAATTACTTTGAAGATTCAATATAAGTTACACATACTGTGAAGCGTTTTATTTTTCCTTTAAAAACGGACAGAACTTTTTTGGTTACATTGTACTATTATATCCAATCTCCGTATTGGTGATTACTCATGTAGTAACCTACCAAGGTTTCAACATAAATACTGGTTAAAGCTACGAAAGATAGGAAGGTGTGGAGACCATGATCGCTTCGATCGTGAAAGGAAATAGCATATCAAAGATGACAGGATATGTTGAATGCAAAAGGGGAAGACGGAACCTATCTAAATGGATCGTGACAAGAAATACACAAGACAGTAAACGGTCAGACATTACTTAACGGTAGAAAGAATAAGGAACAAAGAAGAAGAAGAAGAAGAAGAAGAAGAATGTGGGATGGGAAGAAGAAGAAGAAGAAGAAGAAGAAGAAGAAGAAGAAGAAGAATGTGGGAGAAGAAGAAGAAGAAAAAGAAGAAGAAGAAGAAGAAGAAGAAGAAGAAATGTGGGAGAAGAAGAAGAAGAAGAAGAAGAAGAAGAAGAAGAAGAAGAAGAAGAAGAAGAAGAAGAATGTGGGAGAAGAAGAAGAAGAAGAAGAAGAAGAAAAAGAAGAAAAATGTGGAAGAAGAAGAAGAAGAAGAAGAAGTAGAAGAAGAAGAAGAAGAAGAAGAATGTGGGAAGAAGAAGAAGAAGAAGAAAAAGAAGAAGAAAAATGTAGAAGAAGAAGAAAAAGAAGAAGAAAAATGTGGAAGAAGAAGAAGAAGAAGAAGAATGTGGAAGAAGAAGAAGAATCTATCATCATCATCATCATCATCATCCAAACCAAATTTGGTGTCACGAAGCGGCTGGGTAGACCGGGTAACTACCGGTCAAATTTACGAAATAAACAGCGCGTCGAATACCATAAAACTGATGTATATTATCGCGCGGATGTAGAGGCACGAGGAGTAAAACCAACAGATGGTTGTTTCCCAAGACAGAACCGATTTATTCAACGCTTCAGAAGCGACTGCCAAGTTTCAGAAGATAAAGTAGACATCTTTAATAGATTTGGCCCGGACGTGGCGTCATTCAACCTGCTTGTGATCTGGTGGGGTTCGTACCAAACCTTGCGAAGACAGGGTGTTGGGCGTAACGAATAATTTGTTTTGGGTCTGAGGTGAAGCCATTTAGTGTCGTGACGCTTAGATTTTTACGTGAAAGATGACGGCTTAGTGAGGATATGTTAACTACTTGTTCTGTAAAAGTTTTAATGCTTCCTATAAAAAGAACTCTTATCATAAAGAACATCTGCGATTTAGTCTGGACTCTTTATCAACCAATCGATTTTACTAGCGGGACTCAATCTATACTAACCAGCTTTTTCGTTCAATTCTACCTATGTCTCTGCTTGGTAACATCTATCTATCTATCTATCTATCTATCTATCTATCTATCTATCTATCTATCTATCGATGTTCATATCTAGCTATCTATCGATGTTCATATCTATCTATCTATCTATCTATCTATCTATCTATCTATCCCAGTCTGTTCATATCTATCTATCTATCTATCTATCTATCTATCTATCTATCTATCTATCCCAGTCTGTTCATATCTATCTATCTATCTATCTATCTATCTATCTATCTATCTATGGCCTTTGAGATTTGAAAATGAAATCACTTGACCGCTGGTCGAGATTAAGGGAAAATATAATCGCCCCCAAATCATTTTACTCGACCGACTCCATTTTCTTAATAGTCGCCTTAGGTAAACATAGCATGAATCACTGACAGAAAAAAAAAATGAAATTTTAATTAATATTTCGGACGTGTTAGAAGAAATTTAAAAATAATAATAAAATTTGATCTTTCCTCTTAATAATAGCATAAGTTAACCGAAAGATAACTTAGCTAACAAGAATTGATTATATTTATAATAAAATAATCAGTTCCGGAAGAAAACAAAATTTAGGATTATTAATATTCATTTTACTGGCTAATAAATATTTTCCCAATTTTTAAATATTCCTTTTAAGGAGGGAAAATACTGTCGCTCAAAATCTAAAGTAATCCTCCAAAATTTGCTTTTAAGAGATATTTTGTGTTTTCCATTTCAAAGAATACAGCGTGTCTCGTACGACGTCGCTGGTTGGTTAATATATCGATTCAAATCTTTTGAGTCGGGATTATGCAAAAATTAAGTTACTTTCTTTTGGAATCAGACAGTTTAGAGAAAGTGAGGTTTCAGCGAGAGTAGTTAAACCTGTTATCATTTTTCTACTATTTGGAAACACACACACACACACACACACACACACACACACACACACACACACTCCTATGTGTGTTTCAGAATTATAGAAAAATACTAATACATTAAAATACTGTTACTGAAAACTCATTTTATATATACATATGTGTGTGTGTGTGTGCGTGTGTGTATGTGTGTGTGTGTGAGTGAGTGCAGGGTAGAAGTGACATCACTAACAGTCTGATCTATCTATCTATCTATCTATCTATCTCAATTTATTTTTATCTATCTATCTATCTATCTATCTATCTATCTATATATATATATACATGTCGATCAGTATAATTTCTTTTTTCCACTGTTTATCTGTCGGTTTCTTTTATCTTGGTTTGGGCATATCTATCTATCTATCTATCTATCTATCTATCTATCTATCTATCTATCTATCTATCTATCTATCTAGTCTGTTAATATCTATCTATCTATCTATCTATCTATCTATCTATCTATCTATCTATCTCAGTCTGTTAATATCTATCTATCTATCTATCTATCTATCTATCTATCTATCTAGTCTGTTAATATCTATCTATATCTATCTATCTATCTATCTATCTATCTATCTATGTCAGTCTCTTTCATATCTATCTATCTATCTATCTATCTATCTATCTATCTCAGTCTGTTAATATCTATCTATCTATCTATCTATCTATCTATCTATCTCAGTCTGTTAATATCTATCTATCTATCTATCTATCTATCTATCTAGTCTGTTAATATCTATTCTATCTATCTATCTATCTATCTATCTATCTATCTATCTATCTATCTCAGTCTGTTAATATCTATCTATCTATCTATCTATCTATCTATCTATCTATCTATCTATCTCAGTCTGTTAATATCTATCTATCTATCTATCTATCTATCTATCTATCTATCTATCTATCTATCTATCTATCTATGTCAGTCTCTTTCATATCTATCTATCTATCTATATATCTATCTATCTATCTATCTATCTATCTATCTATCTATCTATCCTAGTCTGTTCATTATCTATCTATCTATCTATCTATCTATCTATCTATCTATCTATCTATCTATCTATCTATCTATCTATCTATCCGAGTCTGTTCATTATCTATCTATCTATCTATCTATCTATCTATCTATCTATCTATCTATCTATCTATCTATCCGAGTTTGTTCATTATCTATCTATCTATCTATCTATCTATCTATCTATCTATCTATCTATCTATCTATCTTAGTTCTTTCCTACGAATCAAGTATAGTTTTTCTTTTTCTGGCCATATTCGTGCATCATCTCAGTTCGGAAATCACTATCTACTTAGCCTCTACCGGTCAAGATTAAGATCTCTCCATACTCATAAGCTTTTTAAGAACGCATATCACTCTGCCATACTTATCAAACGAACTAAACCTCTCTGCTCGGACTTCCGGCCTTTGTAGTCAGTGTATACGACAAGAGAAACTGGATTTCAAAGGATGATAGATAAGCCACTCATTTCCGAGTAGATTGCCATTTTGACTTGTCTCAGTTTGGCAAACCGTCAACGGTTGATATAAATATGCATCGATGGAAATATTTTATCGTAGGGAATGGTCAATGTATGTCTTTGATTTCCCAGTCAAAGTAGATAGCTCTGGTTTTGTCCAGATGGAAATTCAAATCGTAATTTACGAATACTTTTTTAAAAGAAGCATTTTTATACACGAGAAAGAATCAGTGAACTATTTGTGTTATGAATCCTTCTTTTTTACGGGCCGTGTCCGTTCAGGACGTAGATGATCTTAGCCATTCACATCCGATATCCCTTTTAGCCCTTAACATTTTTCCTCTTACTATTTCTCTCAAACTCTGCTCTGGCATCCACTTGCTTAAGCCCATCAAGTATGTCACGCGTTGCTTTCCTTTGTCTTACTTTTCCTTTACACATTATGTGAGTATCAGATTCTCTAAGCCTTCCTTCCTCACGTTGCAGAGACTTCAGCTGTCATTTCCTGATGTTAAGTATACTTTACATTTTCGTTTTCATTTCTTTCATATTTGATAAAAATGTCCAGCATTCGCTGTCACATAGGAGGACAGACATCAGATAACCGTTCAGTACACTTTTCTTAGTGTCCAAATATACTTTTTAGTATTTATCTATATTCCTGAGATGAGGTAGTATTTACAGTATTTACATTATTCGGACTATTGTCCTCATCTTTGTTGCCATTTGTACGACGTTTAATAATAGATCATTACATTTGTCTATATTCCTGAGATGAGGTAGTATTTACAGTATTTACATTATTCGGACTATTGTCCTCATCTTTGTTGCCATTTGTACGACGTTTAATAATAGATCATTCTATTTGTCTATATTTCTGAGATCAGGTAGTATTTACAGTATTTACATTATTCGGACTATTGTCCTCATCTTTGTTGCCATTTGTACGGCGTTTAATAATAGATCATTATATTTGTCTATATTCCTGAGATGAGGTAGTATTTACAGTATTTACATTATTCGGACTATTGTCCTCATCTTTGTTGCCATTTGTACGACGTTTAATAATAGATCATTCTATTTGTCTATATTTCTGAGATCAGGTAGTATTTACAGTATTTACATTATTCGGACTATTGTCTTCATCTTTGTTGCCATTTGTACGACGTTTAATAATAGATCATTCTATTTGTCTATATTCCTGAGATGAGGTAGTATTTACAGTATTTACATTATTCGGACTATTGTCCTCATCTTTGTTGCCATTTGTACGACGTTTAATAATAGATCATTCTATTTGTCTATATTTCTGAGATGAGGTAGTATTTACAGTATTTACATTATTCGGACTATTGTCCTCATCTTTGTTGCCATTTGTACGACGTTTAATAATAGATCATTCTATTTGTCTATATTTCTGAGATGAGGTAGTATTTACAGTATTTACATTATTCGTACTATTGTCCTCATCTTTGTTGCCATTTGTACGACGTTTAATAATAGATCATTCTATTTGTCTATATTTCTGAGATGAGCTAGTATTTACAGTATTTACATTATTCGTACTATTGTCCTCATCTTTGTTGCCATTGTGCGATGTTTCGACCGTTTTATGCTCCGGCTTTCTTTAGGTGCTAGGAATTTCGGACCGAACCCTTTATTACAATCCTTAAGGACACCTTGTCATGTGGATACAGACGTTGTTTATTTCCTGTGATTTAACCCAAAGTGTTGTGCGTTTAATACCACTCTACAACAGTGGTGAACTTGTAGGATTAGAGGGAGATAACTTGTAGGATTAGAGGGAGATAACTCTTGACTACCAGAAGAGACACCAATATACAAGGAATGAGGATGATATACTCGGGTTCAGACTTTAAATATCTCGAAGGTGTTAGACAGAATTTGGCATTCTGGCTTTCTTCATAAGCTCAGCATGTATAGTGTCTCTGGACTAATATTTGATTTAATTCAATCGTTTTTAACAAATTTTATAATGAAGGTTGAGTAAATATATGTTACCGGGGTACCATGCAAAAAGGCTCGCCAAAGCAGTTGCTATGAAAATATTTGTAGAGACGACAGAGTGAAACTGACCCAAGACGAGACGTACTTTGTCAAGAACAGGAACACCAGACCAGATATGGCAATAGTATTCAATGCACGGACGACTGGAAGATTTATAAATATGCCCGATAGTTTCTGACGAAAAAAAAGCTTTCTGGCCGGACACAGTGACCCAATCTTCTTAGCAGTAGACGCAGCTATAGATTCGCTGTAGTCGTTCCATTTGAAGTCGGTTGATAAAGTGACGTGCCATAAAACAAAATTATCAAAATCAAACCTGGGTCAAGCGCCGAGTTGTTAACGGTCAAGTTTTAGATATAAACGCCAAGGCTCGGACGGTTTATACAAGGCCCATGCGATATTACTAATTCGCTCCTTCTTCTTCTTCTATGTGCCTTCACAACCATCTTAAACTATCCCTTCAGGACGTAGGCGATCATGGATCTCCACGTCTCCCTATCCCTTGTGGCTCTTAGTATGATTGCTCCTGTTGCTCCTGGCAACCCCCGTTCCGTCATCCACCTGATCAGACCCTGTAAATATGTTATCCGCTGCCTTCCTCTGTCTCTCCTTCCTTCTATCTGACCAGTCAGTATCAGGTTCTCCAGGCTCTCCTTCCTCATTGCATGTCCCAGGAACTTCAGTTGTCTCTTCCTGATGCTCAGCATCAAATTCCTTTTGTTGCTCTTCTTTCTAACACCTCGTCGTTGCTTGTATGCTCAGTCCACGATATCCGTAGCATCCTTCTGTAGAACCACATTTCGGCCGCTTCCAGTTTTGTCCTCATTTTCGATGATATTGTCCAGCATTCACAGCCGTATTGAAGAACTGACATTACGTAGCAGTCTAGAACTCTTTTCTTCGTTTCTATTGAGATTTTCCTGTGTGTTAGTATTTTGCTCATCTTCTGGAACGCGTCCTTTGCCATGCCAATTCGCCTTCGGATCTCCGTGTCGCACTTTCCATCTCCTGTTAGAACACTTCCTAGGTACTTAAATTCTTGGACTTGTTTGATTCTGTTATCCCCCACATGTATTTGGCATTTTGGGTTGTATCTTTTGCTGATGACCATGCACTCAGTTTTCTTAAAGTTTATTTGTAGTCCCTTCGCTCCTACATGTATCCAATACAAGCATCATAGCTCGGCGTTGCCCGTGCAACTCAGAACATTTTAATTACTTCAGCGGATAAAACAAATACTTTTAAATTCGCTGCAGACACTTAAAATATTATATATATATATATATATATATATATATATATAACATGCAATCTGTGAGTCTGTGTGTGACTGTTCCCTATGCACGCCTACATTTTTTAATATGTATTTTGTTTCAAAATTATGGAGAAAAATATTCACAATTTTTTGTTGACAAATGAATTTTTAAAACGTCGGAATAAGAATTAAATATAAAGGCTCGTTTTTTTTTATAAAATTATTTTAATCGCGTTTGACACGTGTGATTTGATTTCTGTGACGTAATCAAGCAACCATCTTAGATCTTAGATGTTTTACGGAGCAAATGTAAACAATCGGCTCCATTGGCCAAAAAGTGAAAAAGGGAAAATTGCTGAACATAAGTTCAAAAAGTATGTGTCGACCTGGATTCTCTGTAGATATGTGTCCCTAGAAAGTTTGAATGGCGTAGCTTAAAAATGTAGGCGTTCATAGGGAACAGTCACACACAGACTCAAAGATTGCCTTTTATATATATAGATTGTAGCCTTTACAGACTTTTTCCTAACCTGGCTTTAACATTTAACGGATAAATTAGCACATCGATAAAAACAAAAGTTGAAAATTTGTGTATGCATATATATATTTGCGTATATTTACCTGTACATGTGTACCAATATATCTTTGTATGTGTATGTACTTTTCTTTTTGACCATATGTGGATGTTTATAGATTTGTATATGTGAACGTCCATATCTTTACTTCATTTAATATCTGAATGATTTTATAATAATCAAAATCTATTGCTTTGTTAATCTTAGAATTTAAATTTTGTAATAAAAATAAAGTGAAGCTAATAGTCGATTAATAATGCTGATCTCTATTTTAATCAAATATTTATATTAATGCCCAAATAAATTGTTTTTAGAATCTGTTCTCATATTCTTCAATTTAGAAATCTATATAATTAGAGGGGTTTGGCTAGTTTTGAACGTTTTGAAACTCATAAACTTGAAATAAACATTATCACTTGATAAAACACAGTAGCGTCGAAACAAAATTAGCCACATTTTTAGTGATATTATAACACTTTTAGGTTATAAATTATGTATATATATATATATATATATATATATATATAGTTAGGTCTTCATGGCTGTCACAATGCGTTTAGTAACATAAAGGAAGGTAAAGAAGATTTTGGGTATTACCGATTTATTATACAGTAATATTTCAAGATCAAAATCTCATCTTCAGAATGGCAGAGACCAGAAAAAGGGCCCAATTGTAAATCACACATATACCATACACACACACGCGCGCGCATACATGCTCTAACACACTTATACACAAACACACAATAAAATTAATGACAGCAGCACCAGCAGCAGCCAGGAATGACCATTCCTTGAAAGGCATGAACTCACTCGGACAGACACATGCTTCCCTGCCATTATGAAGATGAGATTTTGATCTTGAAATATTAATGTATAATAAATAGGTAATACACAAAAACTTCTTTATCTTTATTCACTAGACGCATTGTGACAGCCTTCTAAATATAACCATATACCTAATATATATATATATATATATATATATATATATATATATATATATATATATATATATATCATCGAGTTTTACTAGACCTCAACAGAATGCAGAAAGCACTGGACGTCTGTTTCGTCCAATATTTGGGACTCATCAGCAGTGCGCATCCACTACCATCAATTGAAACCCAGACAGTTACGTTATTAAGCAAACGTCGTACCAACTGTACCACGGTGACGAAGAGGTAACGAATTAAACTCGATATAGCATCGCTCATTCACATATTCCGTGGTAGAACTCTGATGATCTCCTTATATATATATATATATATATATATATATATATATATATATATATATATATATATTATCAAAATACTTTAATCCAAACGGAAAAGTAAGAAGGTAAATCCCAAAAACCTGATCCTGATATTAAATTTTAATATTTAAAATGATACAGGAGGAGAGAGCAATGTAATTATAATTACAGGAGCTAAAATAAAATACATTTTCAATATTCAAAATTGTTGAATGAACATTTCAACATGAAATCCCTAAGAGAGATTTCACGTCTCCTCGGCAACAGTACATATTTCAAATTGGAAATAAAAATAAAAATAAGAAGAAAAAAGAGAGAAGAAAAAATAAAAAACAAAAAATCAAAAAAGAGAAATAAAAAACAAATAAAAGAGTAAATAAAAAAGTAAATAAAAAAGATGGTTTTTAACCGGCTTTTTTATTTACTTTTATATTTCTCTTTTTATTCTTATTTTTATTTTTTTCCATTTTGAAATATGCATTGTTGCTGAGGAGACGTGAAATCTCTCTTAAGGATTTCATGTTGAAATGTTAATTCAACAATTTTGAATATTGAAAATTTATTTTATTTTATTTTATATATATATATATATATATATATATATACACTAGTATCATAGCCCGGTGTTGCCAGTTCAACTCAGAACATTTTAGTAGTAGGAGAAAATGCCACATTTTATTTTACATATTTTGTTTTTATTTGGAAAAAAAACTTATTTAAAAACATTTTTCTTTTTTTTCAAAATTACGGGGAAGAATATTCACATTTCTTGTTCACCAAATGAATTTTTCAAACGTTGGAATAAGATTTAAATATAAAGGCTTTTTTTCTTTTTTTAATAAAAAATATTTTAGTCGCGATTGACACGTGTGATTTGATTTCTGTGAAGTAATTCAGCAACCATCTTACATCTAAGATGCTTTACGGAGCAAATGTAAACAATCGGCTCCATTAGCCAAAAAGTGAAAAAGGGAAAATTGCTGAACATAAGTTTAAAAAGTATGTGTCGACCTGGCTTCCCTGTAGATATGTGTCCCTAGAAAGTTTGAATGGCGTAGCTTAAAAATGTAGGCGTTCATAGGGAACAGTCACACACAGACTCACAGATTGCCTTTTATATATATAGATTGTAGCCTTTACAGACTTTTTCCTAACCTGGCTTTAACATTTAACGGATAAATTAGCACGTCGATAAAAACAAAAGTTGAAAATTTGTGTATGCATATATATATTTGCGTATATTCACCTGTACATGTGTAACAATATATGTTTGTATGTGTATGTACTTTTCTTTTTGACCATATGTGGATGTTTATAGATTTGTATATGTGAACGTCCATATCTTTTCCTCGTTTAATATCTGAATGATTTTATAATAATCAAAATCTATTGCTTTGTTAATCTTAGAATTTAAATTTCGTAATAAAAATAAAGTGAAGCTAATAGTCGATTAATAATGCTGATCTCTATTTTAATCAAATATTTATATCAATGCCCCAATACAAAGTTTGAATGGCGTAGCTTTGAAAATGTAGGGGTGCATAGGGAACTGTCACACACGGACTGACAGATTGGCTTATATATATATATTTATATATATATATATATATATATATATATATATAAAGGCATGTCTGATATATATATATGTATATATATATATATATATATATATATATATATATATATATATATAGCATAGTGATGATCCACGTATACTGTCTTAATATGTATAGGAAAGAATATTAAAACATTTTGAGTCTAACAATGTGTCTTTTTTTTCGTAACACCCTAACACCTCTTCATCCAACCCACATCATACTAAACAATCAAACAGTGAAGAGATCTATAAAATTTCAAAAGCCCTTAAAATCACCCCACCTGGCAGACCCATAATATCAGGCATTGGTAACCTCACAGAACTTATATCTGGATACATAGACAATATCCTAAAACCTTTATTGCCTGATATACCTAGTTATATTAGAGACACTACTGACTTTCTCAACAAATTACAAAACATTAACTTAGTCCGCGATGATAATATCCTAGTAACGATGGATGTTACGTTTCTGTACACGAACATTCCACATGTTGAAGGAGTATCAGCTTGCCATGAGTTCCTTAAAAGCAAACTACCTAACAACCAAATCACAGATATATGCCAACTAATAAATTTCATCTTAACCCACAATAATTTTAAATTCAACAACAAACACTATTTACAGATCAGTGGCACAGCAATGGGCACGAAAATGTCACCTAGTTATGCCAATATCTTTATGCACATTCTAGAAAGAAAGATACTAGACAATTCACAATACAAACCATCACATTATTTTAGATACATTGATGACATTTTCTTAGTATGGACTATGGAGTAGAAAAATTAAAAAACTTTTTTACTTTCTGCAACTACTTCCATAATACAATTAAATTTACCATGGAGTACTCAAACACATCCGTCCCTTTCTTAGACGTCATGATAAAATTAAACAAACATACACTTTCCACCAGTCTATACAACAAACCCACAAGCCAACATAAATTCCTACACTTTAACAGTTGTCATCCCCTTAAATTAAAAAAAATCTATCGTATACAGCTCATTTCTAAGAATCAAACGCATATGCTCAGACCATCCAGATTTTCTAAACAACCTTAACAACCTAAATTTCTAAAATGTAAATACCCAATAAAAATAATAAAAGAAGCACTAAATAAAACCATCCACATAAATCGTAACACACTTCTCATATACAAAAAAAGACAACAACCGAATTCCCGTGGTTTTTAACTACAATCAACATTCACACACACTTATCAAAAATTAAAAAATGATTACAAGAACCTCCAATCAAACACAAAAATTAAAAAGACATTTTCGATAAACCACTCATAAATGCAATGAAACAAACACCCAACCTATCAACTATCCTCACTTCTAACAAATATCTAAAAAACACAAATCTATCATGGAATTTAAAATGTCAGAAACCCAGGTGCCTAATTTGTAAACATTTGGTAAACGACACAATATTCTCTGTACCAACACCAAAATCAAATTGCACCCACCACGCCTCACTTGTGACAGCGAAAACATTATATACTTCCTCTTCTGTTCAATATGTCCCAAAAGTGGATATATTGGCGAATCCCGTAATAGGTTTAGATTTCGCTTCAATAATCACAAACTTAACATACGCCAAAATAATCAATATTCCCCAATAGGAGCACATTTCAATCAACCGGGTCACACCTTAGAAAATTGCAAATGTTTACTAATAGACTCCAATTTTAGTTCTACATACACACGCGGAAAGAAAAAAAAATACTGGATTTTAAAATTAAATACACACAAGCTAGGGTTAAATAGGGACATAGGTGCTTTGAATCTTTACAAATACTTCAATAACTAAACTTTTTTTTAGATACATTTAAAAAAAAAATTAAAACTCTTTTAGATACCTTAAAAATATCAAAAACAAATTTACAAGCATTATTAAAGATAGGTTTACGTTTACAAACATAATTTTAAAAAAATCTGTCGCTTTCAACGTCACTTGATGTTAAAACAAAAGCTCTCCCACAAACGCGTCACGTGATGTAAACAAACGCGTCACGTGATGTAAACAGACTCTTCACAGACACTCTCGCGAAATCTCGCGAAATACGTTACTAATTCAAATTTTAAAATCATTTGTTTCTGATGAAGGACCGAGGGCGGTCTGAAATATAAAATATAATAGTAGAAATAAACAAATACTGTCAAAAAAACACATTTTTAAACACAAAACGTCTTAATATTCTTTCCTATATATATATATATATATATATATTATCGATTTTCTGCACTATTGTAAGAACTGCAACCTTGAAACTTCTAAATATAGTTTCTTTTGTCTTTGTCTATGAGTGTATCAAATTTGATTAAAATCGGACCATTCCTTCTATAATCCGATTTTTTCGATTATCGATTTTCGATATTTATCGAGGGTACATCTTTGTAAATTTTCAAGAAAATCGGTTCAGCTGTTTCGGAGTCTATAGGTAACGGACACACACACAGACACACAAACACAGACAGTTCCATTTATAAATAAGTTTAGATTAAAACAGAACTGCAAACATTTAGTAACATACATAACAAAAATAGAATTCAAATAATAATGTCTCTCAAAGTCTTTCTCTTTTATATTTTTAATAGATTTGAGTAGATAATCTGTTTTTAATCAAACAGTATATTTATATACATATTTCTACCGATAAATTTTGTGACGAAAATGTGTCATTCGGCAGGATTTGAACCTGACTCCCCCATCAACATAGGGTAAGCCACGAATGGATCTAGCGCGTCTTAGATCTCTCGACCACGAATGATACCACAGTCTATACGAAGTCAAATCAAGCCTACATAACACAATTTTCGATTCTACGCAAATAACCATTTCTGCTCTGAAATGTATCGTAATGTCAACAAATGTAAACAAACAATGTTACGGAAAATCCCGAAAATTAACGAAATGTTTTTTTAACAACCGACATATTGAAATTATTTGTTTGAACATTATTTTTAATCGATACTCGTATTTCAGTAGATGTTCTGTTTTTAATCAAACAGTATATTTATATATTTATTTCTACCAGCCTTTGGTAACGAAAATGTTTGTCATTCGGCAGGATTATATATACAGATAAAATCACACAAGGGTCTTAATTATAATAGAGTAATATAAATGTATACTTGTCTTAATGTTGATGGCATGATGAAACTCCACCTTCAGCATATAATCTATTATCAATATGATTAACAATAATAGATACAATAAGCTAAAACCCCTGGGGCCTGTTCGTGTATACGACATCATTTTTATGTGGATGTGCGTTGTGGTACAGTGGATATTGACTCGGAACGAGAAATCGGGGAGCCGAGTTCAAATTCCAGTTGAATTCATTGCATTCACTTACGCGCAAATACCCTTGGGAAAGGTATTAATCCATCTCTTCCCTCCAGTTATGGGTTAAATAACAGGACAGATTGGGTTCTATAGCCTTGGCTGGCAAGCAGTCTACTGCAGAAAGCAATGGCAACCTAATGCGGGATAATCTTCCGCTCACTCAGTCATGTCTCTTTCGAGACATGATCGCCCAAGCGTGTTTCACGTATGGCCCTTAACTGACTGAAGTTAAAACTGACTTGTATGTTTGAATCCGTCGGTCTCCAAGAGACCATGGAATTGCGCCCCCAAAAGTTATACATCAGCTGCTGATGGGGGCACAGCAACTGTTATACAGGCCAATGTAGAAGTGACGCTCTCGATTGCAAACAATGCACGGGAGACCTATGTCTGTGTTGGCGTGGAGTGAAAAAGAAGAAAAGGACGTTGGAAGAAGAAGTCGGATGAAACCGTGAGGTGCCCTGCGTCCGGGTCGGCTTCTTGAATTTTACTTCGTTACATTGCCACGTGGTCGTTAGCTAACTGCTCCTATGTCGACCGACGTTTGACAGGTTAGCGTCGTGGTTTAAATAGTTAAACTCCTCATGATGCCGGCTCCAGCGAAGCTTTTCACATCTAGGTGTGAAAATACGTCGTTGCTGTTTTTAATCCAATCATGATTCAGAATTTGCTTTTCGCAATGACTTGTGAATTTTCTTAGTTGTTTTTCTTTACAATGGTTTTAGTTCTTAATTTCTTATCCCTACAAATCCACTACATTTTGTGATGAACCTAGTCGTATCTTTGTGTAATTCAAATTTACTCTTAATTCTTACATATTGTTAGCGCTTAAAAAGTTATAACTTACTCCCCACCCCCACAAAAAAAAAAACAAAAAACAAAAAAACGACGGACCTGAAGCAGACTATCACCACGTTTAATTTCGTTGTTTTACATTTTCTTTTTTACTTTTTTTTCAGCGCAGTCCTATAGATTGTTACTGAAACTTTCCGATTATCAAAAAAAAATTTGAGAAATTACAATATTTAAGCAAATTTGGTGGGGGGCTCAATTTCTCATACAACGTTAAAGTAAATCAATCCTCCATTTTCAAGCGGTGGGGTTACTTTGCTTATGTTAATTTCGTTGTTTTTCGTTTTCTTTCACCTTTTTTAACGCAGTCCAATCGATTGTTACTTAAACTTTCTGATTATCAAAAAAAATTTTGAAAACTTCAAATATTTAAACAAATTTTTTGGGGGGGTGAGTTTCTCATACAAAGTTAAAATAAATCGATCCTCCATTTTCAACCGCTATAAAGTTGTATGAGAAACTGGTCACCACCACTAAAATTGTTTAAATATTTAAATTTTTGCAAATTTTTTTTGTCATTCGTAAAATTTAAGGTGTAAAAGATAATATTGCACTGAAAAAAGTACAAAAAATTTGATAATGAACAAATTTACACGTGGCGGTAATGTCGTACCGGCGACTGGTTTCAAAATGGAGGCTCGATTTACTATAACATTGTATGAGAAACTGAATGCTCTCCCAGAAAATATTGAAATATTGAAATTTTTCAAATTTTTTTTTTTTTTGTTAATCGTAAAACTAAGTGGGTAATCGATAGAACTGCGCTGAAAAAAAGTAAAAAAAAAAATGAAAAACAACGAAATTAAATGTGGTGGTAGTTTGCTTCAGGTCCGCCAAAAAAAACTTACTTAAGGATCATGGTAATGTGTTAATTAATAAAATCTAATTATACATCGTGTTTTTATATTTTTCCTGTCTCTAAATTCGGTTATTATTCATGGAATGACTATTAAGGAAGAAAAAAAAGTGTAAAAATAAAAAAATAATATCGATTTCGATTAGCTGGCCTGAAAGATTACATCGGAAATTGAATGAACTTTATCTTTGCTATTCAAAAAAGGAAGCGATCTGGAAGAATTCTCCACTTAAAGGAACATCTGATATTTAATATTCTGACGACGAATTAATCGATACACTAGAGAAATATGGACTGTATTTTGGAACTTTTCCAATTTACGCTCGGATTGGTGACCGCTAAATAGAAAAAAAAACTAAAATTATGAGAATGAATAAAAGATAGAAGACTAAAAGGTCTGAAACATTTCTTTTTTAACATTAATACAAAGGCAACTAACAAAAAAATAAATAAATAAACGCATGATACCAAACGAACAGTCCATAAAACCTCTGTGGTGGTTAAAGTAAAAGAAAAATATTTCCTATTGAATTTGCCAGCTACAGACGCATGCGCACTGAGTTTTGAAACTTTTATTGCTAATATAGAGAACATATTTGTTATTGTTTGTGTGCCTGTCTGAAGACAATGTTCTAAAATTACAGGCTCATTATTTGTCGAACCTTTGGAAAAATAATTTTTAAAAAATATTTCAGTGTTATGCAGCATTCTGAGAAAGAATTCCCAATATCTAAGATAAGCTATTGTCAACATTCTGTAAGTTGCCTAATGTTGCAGTTTTGGTTAACGTTTCGCCAAACACATAATTAATTTTCGACAGGTGTATTCTTTGATTATGGCAGATGCATTCTATGATTTCAGCAGACGCATATTTCGATTTTGGAAGATGCATTTTTCGATTCTGGTAGACGTATTTTTCGATTTCGTCAGAGTTAATTTTGAATTTGCCAGCTGCATTCATTGATTAAAAATATTGGTCTGTGAAATAACTGAGTTAGTAAAGATTATCTAATCTAAACTTATTTATAAATAGAACTTTGTCTGTATGTGTGCATGTGTGTGTGTCAGTGTGTGTGTGTCCGTTACCTATAGACTCCGAAACGGCTGAACCGATTTTCTTGAAAATTTACACAGTTGTACTAAAAGCGTCTGCGAGTGTTCTTAGCTAGGTTTGTGTCGAGGTACTCCCGATAAATATCGAAAATCGATAATCGAAAAAATCGGGTTATAGAAGGAGTGGTCCAATTTTGATCAAATTTGATACACTCATAGATAAAGACATAAGAAACGATATTCAGAAGTTTTAAGGTTGCAGTTCTTACAATAGTGCAGAAAATCGGTAATATATATACATAAAAGGCAAGATGTTTGTGTGTGTGTCTGTTTATCTGCCTGTATGTCTGTATTTTTTCAGCCCTTATAATTTACTTTTTACTTTGGGTTTGGCTCTAAGTAGGTATAATTGTAGTTCTTAGTCTCAGCCATGATACCATTTACTCAGAGGACTTATTTAGCCTTCAAAATTCAGTTTACAACGAAAAATACTTATTTAATATCGATATCAGGAAATGAAAATTTGACTTACATCCATTTATTTTTCTTTCAGTCTACGGTTTCGCTTTAACTGGAAACAACTATTGCTTTTTAGTCTTTCGTGCCAACGTCCAAAGAGTCTGACTTACTTCCAGGTCTATGGATTAGTTTTAAAGCTTTCATTACACCCGAGCAACGCCGGGCTATACTGCTAGTACCTTATAAAATAAATATATTGATAAAACACAAACTGATTGTTTTTTTGGTTTTTTTTTTTGTTGTTTTTTGTTTTGTTTTTTCCTATTTTTCATTTGGGCATCGGGTTTTATTTTTACCTTTCATAAAACGATATTGAAAATATTATTTACATCCTGATGTCGTCAGTATTCAGACCAATACGCAAGAATACGCCAAATTTGAATTCTTCGATAAGAGTCTATCATTTTCTGACAGACTAGCAGCATAGCCCGGCGTTGCTCGGGTGTAATGAAAGCTTTAAAACTAATCCATGGTCCTGAAGCTCAGACTCAACCTATAGAATATTTCTGTGATGTATGGAGAGAATCGGATAAAAATTGTGGATTTGTATAAAGGACATACAGAGAGGTAAACACACACACACACACACACACACACGCACGCACGCACACACACACACACACACACACACACACAAACAAACAAACATCTTAACTTTTATATATATATATTATCGATTTTCTGCACTATTGTAAGAACTGCAACCTTGAAACTTCTGAATATCGTTTCTTATGTCTTTGTCTATGAGTGTATCAAATTTGATTAAAATCGGACCATTCCTTTTATAACCCGATTTTTTCGATTATCGATTTTCGATATTAATCGGGGGTACCTCGACACAAAACCTAGCTAAGAACTGTGGAAATTTTCAAGAAAATCGGTTCAGCCATTTCGGAGTCTATAGTTAACGGACACACACACACACAAAATTCTATTTATAAATAAATTTAGATTCGACCAAACATTAAAGAAATTGAGAAAAACATCAAGGTTTCTCACTAAATAAGCTACACAAATAATTATATAAAATCATTGAAATAAATTAAGTTCATACTTGTAGGTGTACTTTTTTTTTTAAATATCTATGATTTTATTTAATAAGAAATAAAAGGCATAGCCTTTAAAAGTTTTGCTCTGTGTGACGCGATATTTTAATTTGCTCCTACGTGCGTCTTAACTTAAAAAGGTTGAGACGCATCGTCCTATAGAATAATATAATGATATCCGCCTTCTGGCTCTGTTCCGACCACAATCATTTTGATGTATCCTAGTTACTGAAAGAGAGGAGACCGATAGAAAATGATAATAGAGAATATTCTTTTCTTCTTCTTCTTCTATGTGCCCTGTCCTTTCGTGACCTAGGCGATCATGGCTCTCCACGTCTCCCTGTCCCTGGTGACTCTTAGCACGCCTTCTCCTGTTGCACCATTCAACCCTCGTTCCGTCATCCACCTGATCAGTTCCTTCAAATATGTTATCCGCTGTTTTCCCTTGTCTTTTTTCCTCTATCAGGCCTGTTAGTATCAGGTTCTCCAAGCCCTCCTTCCTCATTGCATGTCCCAGGAACTTTAGCTGTCTCTTCCTGATGCTCAATATTAATTTCCTTTTCGTTTCCATCATTCCCAAAACCTCATCATTGCTCACATATTCGATCCATGATATTCGCAGCATCTTTTTGTAGAACCACATTTCAGCTGCTTCAAGTTTTTCCTTCATCTTCGAAGATATTGTCCAATATTCACTCCCATATTGAAGAACTGACATCACATAGCAATCCAGAACTCTCTTTCTTGTTTCTAGTGAAATTGTCCTGTTTCTTAAAACTCTTCTCTGCTCCCGGAATGCATCCTTGTGCTTTTGGATCTCAGGAATATAAATGTACAGAAACTGCTGTGACCAATAAGTGAGGAGTCAATTTATATAATGGTTGTAATATAGAACTGATCCCCCACTTTATATCCAGTATGCTTCTGTAGAACCACATTTCGGCTGCTTTAAGTTTTTCCTTCATCTTCGAAGATATTGTCCAACATTCACTGCCATACTGAAGAACCCACATCACATAGCAATCCCGCACTCTCTTCTTTGTTTCTAGTAAAACTGTTTGTTTCTCAATACTTTACTCAAAGCCAATATCTACTATATCCGATGACAGTGATGACAGATTGAGATAACTTCTAACTTTCAGTATATGCGACAAAGGCCATGAAACACCCGGGAATTGCTGGGTATAAATCTTTCGACTTCAGAACTCATTCGTATCAACTTTAAACAGACATAAAATTGAGTCTTACACCAATGAACAAATGATTTTCAGTACAGTCAAAACTGCGTTGGAATGTTCATTTAGGAAAAAGGTTCCTGCCACCAAGTCCCCAGTGTCGGTTTTTGAAACAGAACGAGACTTGGAATTAGTTCGCTCATTTTCACACGAAAAGAAGCGAGACTTTTGCACGTAACGCAATCGTAGGTGGTTAGTAAACTAAATTGAAAAGAAAAAGAGGGTCATTTCCTTTGGGTTTTTACAGCGCATCACGTGGATGAGAAAAACGCCAAGTCAAATAAAGAATTATTACACAGCCGGAACGATTCTTTCTTTAAAATTGCACAGAACAGACGCTTAGTCTTAAAAGCTAATAATAATAATAATAATAATAATAATAATAATAATAATAATAATAATAATAATAAGAAGAAGAAGAAGAAGAAGAAGAAGAATCATGCTAAAAAGATACGGAAAAGAAGAAGAGGAAGAAAAGATGGAAGAAGATAATTATGTAAAGGAAATGAATAATAATAATAATAATAATAATAATAATAATAATAATAATAATAATAGTAATAATAATAATAGTAATAATAATAATAAAGATCATTTAAAGAAGAAACATACAATTTAAATTATATACGAAGAAAAAATTAATGTTTATGTTTAAAAGAGTGAAATTAAAACATGAGAAATACAAATAGAAATAAAAAGTCCAGTATGGCTCTTCCAGTGGATAAACAGGGAGCCCATCCTTCAGGAGGGAACCTACCTGAGGTCGAAAAATCTGCCATAGGAACAAACTCCTACACAAAGAATGAATCTTCAGGTCCCCACAACCAGGATAATCCTAATGATGGTCCTGAAAATTCTCCGGTTAGATCTACAACCGTATATTTAAAGAAAGAAAAAATAAAATGGTCTCGTGAGGAGTACAAAGTCGTTATGACTGCATTTCATGAAGCGTTACTCAAACCTCAAAAAAACATGACTCGCCAAACATATGACATTTGGCGTGAAAAAGTTGGTCAAGCATATAGAAAGTATATTGACGAAAATAAATTAGCCAATGTACGAAGGTACATTATTCGTAATAACCGATTGACAGAGGCTGAAATTAATGAAATTAAAAGAATTGTAACAAGAAGAGACGAATCAACAAAATATGAAAAGGAACCGGAATCAGAATCAGAAATAAAAAGTAAGGTGTGATCTGAGTCAGTTAAAAGACGAAAATAAAACGAGTTCAGAACACATCGAACATAATTATTTGACGGAAAATAAGAACAGTATACAGGAAGCCAAGGTAGAAATAAAGAACCATCTAAGTCAAATACAAAATATTACAATGGAGGAACGAGAACAGCTCCCAAAATTACAACCAACAAAACATAACCTCCGAACACACTGAAATTAATCTTGGATGAAGACACTCATACAAATCTCAATGAAGCAATATATGCATCAGCAATAGCAGCAACAAAAAAATTGAATATCAAAATAAAAACAAGGCAGTCTCGCAGACGTGAAGATCCACCTTGGAAAAGAAAAATAGAAAAAGAAATCGAACAACTTAGAAGTGAACTATCAGTACTGGATGAACTGAGTAGAGGAATAAATGTAAGAACTAGGAAAAGCAGAACAGCCGAAAGAAAATACAACATTAGAAATGAAAATGAAGTCTTATCAACTAAAGAAAAAATAAAGCAAAAAAATACAACTGAAGGCTCAAAGAATAAGGCGCTATGAGAAAAGAGCAAGATTTTACAGACAAAACAAGATTTTTCAAACCGATACAAAGAGATTTTACAGGGAAATAGGTAAAAAAAGAATTGAAGTGACAGTCCCCACCAGAATGGAAGAAGTCACACAGTTCTGGGAAAAGATATGGGCTTGCCCTAAAGAACATAACAAAGAAGTAGATTGGATTGCACAAGAGATAGAACGAATGAAAAATAAACCAGAACAGACATGGGCTGGAATTACAGAAGAGGATGTTAAATTTGCACTAAAAAAAGCACACAATTGGAAATTCCCAGGTATAGATAAAATTCCTAACTTTTGGCTATATTATTTAAATACAGCACATAAAAACTAGCCAAAGAACTTCAAGAAATGGTTGACGATCCCACTAAAATTTCTGCATGGATGACCAAAGGAATTACATTTCTTCTACCCAAGAATGGTGACACAAACAACCCGAAAAACTACAGACCAATTACATGTCTTCCGACAACATATAAACTATTAACATCTATTTTAACAAAACAGACATATTTATTCTTAGAAAGAAATGACATGATACCGCTTGAACAAAAAGGGTGCAAACGTGGCTATTACGGATGTAAAGACCAATTGCTTATTAACAGAATGATCCTGGAAAACTGCTACAGTACAAAGAAAAATCTTAGTACTGCCTGGATAGATTATCGTAAGGCATTCGATAGTGTGCCACATTCCTGGATTTTAAAGACTTTAAATGTATCCAAGATATCACCCGTCATCATCCATTTCATCAGACAATGCATGTGGATATGGAAAACAACCCTTTACCTCAATCATATAAATGGAACCTATAAGTCTGATGAAATAAACATCAAAAGAGATATATTTCAAGGTGATTCTTTGTCTCCCTTACTATTCTGCGTATCATTAATAGCACTAACCAGTAAACTTAATAAAACAGAACGTGGTTATAAAATAGCCCAAAAGAAAATAAGCCATCTATTTTACATGGATGACGTAAAGTTGTATGCTAAGAATGATAATGAGCTGGAAGGTCTTCTGCAAACTGTAAAATGCTTCAGCGAAGACATTGGAATGAAATTCAATATGAATAAATGTGCTAAAGCTACAGTTTTACGTGGATCACTACAAGAAACATCCTCAATTAGCTTAGACCCTACTGTAACAATAAAAGAATTAAAGCCCGAAGAGACTTATAAATACTTAGGTGTAAATGAAGGTGAAAAAATTCACCATAAAAATGAATGAAATAGTGCGTAAAGAGTATCATAGAAGGCTATGAATGATATTAAAAACTGAATTGAATTCTCAGAACATAATTATGGCCATTAATAGCCTTGCAATCCCAGTTGTCCAATATGGTTTCAACATCTTAAACTGGACTCTAAACGACATTAGGCGAATGGATTCTAAGACAAAAAAGCTTCTTTCTAAGCATAAGATGCATCATCCAAAGGCTGATGTAGACCGTCTATACATACCCCGTAAAGAAGGCGGAAGAGGTCTTATTCAGCTGGAATTGTCATACAAGACAACAACTATTGGCTTACTAACATACATAGAAACAACAAAGGACTGGATGATACAATTAGTCAAGCAACATGAAGAAAGAAAAAATATTCAATAATAAAAGAAGGCAGTAAATACAAACAAAATTTACAGTTAGTAGCTTCTGTAGAAAAGCAAAACAGAAGCCAAGAAGCAACTATTACAGCAAAACATATGAAAATAAAAGCCAAATATAAAGCTCTTGAACAGATGAAACAACGCTGGCAAGACAAACCCCTGCATGGCCAATATCCAGAACGTGCCAATAAATCCAATGTTGATAAAGTTAAAACTTATCGAGGGTTACGTGCATCTGGATTAAAGTCTGAGACTGAAGGCTTTATTATTGCTGCACAAGACCAAAGTCTTTTCACTAGAAAATTTCAGGCAAATATTATACATAATAATGGGGATCCAAAATGCAGGTTCTGTGATAAATATCAAGAAACAATAGACCATCTAATCTCAGGATGTTCTGTACTTGCCCCAAATGAATATAAAAATCGCCACGATAGAGTGGGGCAATATTTACATTGGACAACGTGCAAACACTATGGAAAATCTGTAAACAAACACTGGTATGAACATCACCCAGCACCGATTACAGAAATAGATGTCACCATTCTATGGGATTACACCATCTATACAGACAAAGAAATTGAAGCAAATAGGCCGGACATTATTGTTAAAAACCAGAAAGAAAAAACTTGCTTATTAATTGATATGGCTTGTCCAGCGGATTGTAACATAGCAACCAAGGAATTCGAAAAACTTTCAAAATATAAAGATCTGGAAACTGAAATAGAAAAAAAGTGGAAATTGAAAACAAGAATCGTCCCAGTGATAGCTGTGCACTTCGAATGATAAAGAAATGGAACAAAACAACACATTGAAAGAATCCTGTGGAAATCCGAGCTTAAGAGATATACAAACGTTGTTGTTTTCTCCGGCATAGTTTGGCATTGCCCTGAGTGGCATAGTTTATGGTGCTGGTCCGGAATGAAGCGCGGTGTTGTGGCTGTCTTCAGTCGGGCAACTCCTCCGACGGTCGCCAGCTGGATCGGACTTGGGATCAGGGAAGAGGCCGATCAGATTGTGACTCAGGAGATTGTAAGTTTTGCTGAAGGCACGTCTAGGTCGCAGAGCGGCAAGTGGTATGAGTTGTAACTTGGGTTGCGCAGTCTGCTCGGCTACGTATTCTCTTGGGCGCTGCATGGGATCCGCAGGAGTCTGGTCAAGGTGAACACTAGATTTTTCTTCATTGAGGGAGACACACACTTCAAAGACCTTTCGTGCAGCTTCTTTGAGTGTTACCTCCCTTTCAGCCTTCTTTCGGACTCAATCTTAGCTTCAGACAGTTTATTTTCTCTCTCTCCACGAAGAGCAGGTGTGCTTTAGCCACCTTCAGTTCAGCACGGATAGCCAAGACCTGAGATGAAGCATAGGATAACTTGGAGCGCTTTCGGTTCGACACGAGAGATTTTCACTCCATGGCGTTTGTGGATGCGTATTGGGACCTGTTGCAGAAAAGAATCGACCAAGAGTACCGGTGCGTGACGGGTTGTTGAGAGGTTGAAAGCTGTCACATTAAATGCCGGCGGCGGTCTGGTAGGGAAACCCACAAGGAGCCATGGGAGAGAAAGCTGGTCTTACTGCATCAAGGAAACCTTCGCGCCACACGCGAATAACATTTGATTTTTTACTGAGCTGCCCTGGACAAAATGCCGAAAAGCATCCTGCTTTAGACAGCCAGTTTAAACTCAAATTTGCAAGAACACACAGACGAATTTCATTGAAAAAACGAAAGATTTTATTTCTCGAATTAAGTAAAAAATCAAACTTATATGAAACGGAGGAGATGCGAAACGTGCGTGTGGATACAGGAACCAACGGAAAAAATCTGAAGATCCCACCAAAAGGCAAACTCTCACGTGGCATCATCACGTGGCCGGGAGAAGATAAAAAACGGTAGGGTGTGATAAAGGACAGGAATTAAAACAAAAGACAGCATAATTTATGTTAGAAAGCACAAGAATGAAAGAGAAGGGAAAACAAAATAAAATAGAATAAAAAACGATAACAAGAAATACGTCGCAGTGAGACGAGAGGAAAAAGGTAAACAAACAAAAACGGTGTTCGAAAGAATTTGTCCTTGACGACGGAAGGTCCGAGTTAGAAACGTGACAATGAAGGAAGAAGATTGATTATGATAAGTAAAAAGAAGGAGAAGAGGAAAAGAAAGAAGATTATATTTTTATTTATAATTTTCAGAACGATAAAATGACTTTCATTATTGATTTTTGTCCCCATAGATATCTTACCTTTTATCCAAATACTTATCACGGTGAAGGGACTTAGAAATGCAACAAAACTTTTTAGGAAACACAAAAATAAAACCATTACGTCAAAGTTTTTCAGTACATTTATACGTTTCGCTTTGGAAAGCAACACGATGAAGTTTGAAAACAGTTTTTTTTTCCCACCAAAACAAAGGACTTGCACTGGAGACACCCATAACTGTTAACATTGCGAATGTCTTCATGACAAATTTCGAAGAAAAATTACTTAAATCTTTCAAATAACAGCACGGCCATGAACCAGGACTTGCACTGGAGACCCCCATAACTGTTAACTTTGCGAATGTCTTCATGACAAATTTCGAAAAAAAACTACTTAAATCTTTCAAAGAACAGCACTGCCATGAACCAGGACTTCGCCTGCGATTTATTTATGACATTTTCTTCATCTAGGAAGGTACACGTGTAACAATTTTGTGATACTTTTATGCAAAAGAATAATTTTCGATCACGAATGAAATTTACATCTTCTGTTCTCCTAAGCTAATGTTGAACTTTTAGACACGGAAGTTCACAAAGAATCGTCTAAAGACCAAAATATTTTTCAAACCGAAGTCACTACACATTTATTTACACCACTGTTCTGATCAACCTTATCATATGATAAAAGTGCTTATTTTTACGCATGAGGCGAATTTGCACAGAGATAAAAGACTATTGGGAGCATCGACACTACAATATACTCCCGCTCCAGTAAGAAACCTGTCGTGGCGGACAGACATAATCTCGCTGCTGACCTTCAGCGGGATCTACACTCTGTGGTGAACTGGGGCAAGAAGTGGCTTGTCAACTTCAATTCATCTAAGATCAAGCTGTTTTCTGTCAACCATTACAGGCAACCTCTTCTGCCTCCCATAAGTATGGACTAAGTGATTCTCCCTGAGAGTAATACACTTCGCCTCCTCGGACTTACCCTGTCCTCAGACCTCAAATGGAACCACTATATTGAATCCATAGCAAAATCTACTGCTAAGAACATTGGGTCACTATGTCGATCCAGGATGTTTTTTCCACCTGAATCCATCCTGCATATATACAAGTCAACCATCCGTCCGTGCATGGAGTACTGCTGCCAT
This sequence comes from Ascarosepion bandense, assembly GCA_037127315.1. NCBI lineage: Eukaryota > Metazoa > Mollusca > Cephalopoda > Sepiida > Sepiidae > Ascarosepion > Ascarosepion bandense. Next base: position 174,520 of record JBBBDQ010001528.1, on the reverse strand, counting down.
TTATGGTCAGGTGCCCCTGCCGTTCTCCTCAGTGTTCTTGACAAGCTCCAAAGGAGAGTCTGTAATGTGATAGGTACTGATCTGGCGACTCGACTGCAGCCACTTCCCCATCGTCGAAATGTGGCCTCCCTTTGTCTCTTCTATAAATACTTTCATGGCTTCTGCTCGGATGAGCCTAAGTCACTGATGCCTCCTCAACAGGTGTTTACTCGTGCAACCAGACTGGCAACTGGGTCCCACCCATTCACAGTCAGGTTAGCCAAATGCAGACGACAATTCTACTCCTGCAGCTTCCTCTCTCGCACTTCCCGCCTGTGGAACTCACTCCCGTATTCTTGCTTTCCTGACGGCTACGACCTCCAGAAATTTAAAAGCAAAGTCAATACTCATCTACTAACCACTGGACTCTAGCTCTCTCCCCTCCCCTGTATAACCTTCACTTTCTCTCCGCCCATGTATCTGTCATTGCACCTGCTTTCTCAGCTTTCTATTGTTCCTTTCTAACTAGTTTGTACTCCTCACTCTTTTCTAATTAATCTTTTTACATTTATGTAACCCCCTGCACATCAGTGGCGTTTCCGCTTTGCTCAGGGTGAAATGGGGGTGAAATGATTAAAAAAAAAATGCAAATAATTTAATTCAGCATTGAACGCACAACTCTTTGGATCAAGTAATAAGAACTAACTAACGTTACTATATCTTCAAGAAAACATGGCCCAGTAAAAATATTGGTTAGTTCCAGTGACTTGACACAAAGTGTTGTGAGTTCAATACCTGGCTACAACAGCGTGTTGAGTTAAAGGGGGATAACTACATGGCATCTAGAAGTGGCATCCCAAATAGAATGAGAATTATATACCCCAGTGATCGGAATAAAAGATTCGCTTCAACCCGAACAGTGTAAATAACTTGTTTATTACATACACATATTGTTACAAAATTTTATATAAATATTAAGGCATATATTCAATAATATTTACTCATGAATGTAGTTTTTTAATTAATAATTTATATTGGTTTCCGCAATCTCAAAGTATATACCTCCCACCAATCCTTCCCTCAGCGCTAATGAACAATGCCTTACTCAGATCTAGCATTAAAATTTAGATACATTTTTTAAAAATACTCTTAATAAGTATGAACATTAAACTTATGTTTTAATCCAATAGGGTCTCAATTCTTAATAAATAATTATTAATAATAATTACTAATAATTATAAAATTTGAAAATTTTCATATTTACGTTTTATATTAACTGTGATGAAAATGAAGCTCAGTATTTTTTTTTTTTTTAATCATTTCACCCCGAGCAAGGCAGAAACGCCACTGATGTGCAGGGGGTTACATGAATGTAAAAAGATTAATTAGAAAAGAGTGAGGAGTACAAGCTAGTTAGAAAGGAACAATAGAAAGCTGAGAAAGCAGGTGCAATGACAGATACATAGGTGGAGAGAAAGGGAGGGTTATACAGGGGTGGGGAGAGAGCTAGAGGCCAGTGGGTAGTAGGTGAGTATTAACTTTGCTTTTAAATTTCTGGTGGTCGTAGCCGTCAGGAAAGCAAGAATACGGGAGTGAGTTCCACAGGCGGGAAGTGCGAGAGAGGAAGCTGCAGGAGTAGAATTGTCGTCTGCATTTGGCTAACCTGACTGTGAATGGGTGGGACCCAGTTGCCAGTCTGGTTGCACGGGTAAACACCTGTTGAGGAGGCATAAAAGGTTTGGTCACCACTGAATCCTATTGAAAGTGTCCTGCTTTGGTAACGAGGAAATAAAAAGATTATTCTCTAGTAAGACAATACAAGGGCAAACTACAAAAATAAACGCTAAAATGATAAGATCTTTAGAATATTGGAAAGTCCATATTCTCTTTAATCGACAGATATAAACTACCGGACATGATTATTAGGCTACCCCAGTTTTATAAAGAAAATTATGTATTTCATACTAATTTTAGTATCTATTGCTAAGTGGATAATTCTAATTGAAAATAGAATGGTTTAATGAAAGTCGGCTCCCTGTGCAGGGCCCGGAAATTTTTCCCACCTGAAACTATTCTGCACATATACAAATCTACCATCCGCCCGTGTATTGAATATTGCTGCCATATCTGGTCGGGTGCCCCTGCTGCTCTCCTTGGGCTTCTTGACAAAATACAAAGGAGGATCTGTAACGTGGTTGATACTGATTTGGCAGACCGGCTGCAGCCGCTCTCACACCGGCGTGATGTAGCTTCCCTGTGCCTCTTCTACAAGTACTTTCATGGCTTCTGCTCCGATGAGCTTAGATCACTGGTGCCACCTAAGCACGAATTTACACGAGATACTAGATTAGCAACTAGGTCCCACCCTTTTACAGTTAAACAAATAAGATGTAACCGTAAATTCTACCCCAACAGCTTCTTTTCTCGCGCTTCCCGCCTGTGGAACTCCCTTCCACAAGTCTGCTTTCCCGACAGTTACAATCTCCAGGTGTTTAAATGTAGGGTCAATAGACACCTCCTATCACACTAACTCCCAACTATTCTCAGAACACTCTCATCTACCCAACCCTCATTCTCGGTATCCTCACCCGCCTATCACCCACCCTCTGTTATTTCCTATATTTAATCAGCCTTTCTCCACTCTACGTAGCCCCCTGCACAGTAGTGGTAGTGACATGCCTTGCTTGGGGTGAAACGCTTATAAAAAAAAAAAATATATATATATATAAACATGTCACGGAGATTAACGAATTTTAACGAAACTTGGTTAAAAGCAACCGACAATTTGTAATGAATTATTTTTAACATTATTTTTACCGATACTCGTATTTAAATAGATATTCTTTCTTTTACTTAATTCATTGAATAATATAGACAAGTTCTGTCTATTAATTTTGTGTAGGATCCGTTCATACCGTCTGATATACTTGATTGTGATATCGTTGAAAGACAACAAAAAATCACATTAATTGTTGATATTTTTATCGGGTCTAAGCTTTCGGCTCACATAAGCCATTATCAAAGAGTAAATATTAACACACAGTAAACATAGAACATTTAAGCTATTAACAATAAAGAGAATTGAATTGAAAATATAAGTCCATCCCTACCGTGGCGGATGGCCGAAGACAGTGACAAAATAATGGCGTTGTGGTCCCTGATCTGATTACAGGCATTTGAGTACGTTATTGGAAATATCAAAATTGATTGTATCCAAACCAGGTTTAAATTGTTTAATGTAGATTGCTTCCAGGATTTTTAGTTTCTGTTTATTATTTCCTTGTTTGAGTATGTACGTGTTATCAACGAGCGTTTTTCTCAGAAGTGTGCGTTGATAACCGTGTTGTTTTAAATGACAGAATACATTTAAATTTTCATTTAAGTGCAACGTCAGACGCCGTGAGAGCGAATTTGTAGTGCGGCCAATGTAGATATTATTGAGGTTGTTAGAGATACATTCTCTAAATGGACATATGAATTTATATACTACACTGTTTTTTTGCAAATCACTAACGGTGGGGGAAGAGTCGTTGCGGACGAATGAATTAGATGTAGTGGATTTAGTGTAATATATAATAAACTTAATTCTTTTGTTAGAGTCTGTCGGAGAAATATTAGTATTTATGAGTTTTTTTTATGATTTTTTCATCTAGTTGGTAGTTGGAGTGCATCTGGCTACGGTATAAGAGAGTGATATGTTTAGGATTGGTTGGGTTAGTATCATGTGTTGTTTTTTCCATGTTAAGCTTTTTAAGAAGATAACGTATTTGTTCATCAACTATGTAGTTGGGAAAATTATTATTGATGAGTGTCTGTTTTATGTTTTTTAGTTCACTGTGGAAGATCTGATTTGTAGATGAATTGACTTTTGCACGATATAATAGATTTTTTATAATGGCTATTTTGTAATAGTGGGGGCATTCACTGATATAATTGAGTGTGGAGGGATTTTTATTAGTGGGTTTTTGATACGGTGAGATAGTAAATTTATTGTTGTCAGTGTTAATTAATATATCAAAAAAAGGAATTTTGTTATCTTTGCTAAGTTCATAAGTAAATTTTAAAACTGAGTTATTTTGAAACTGTTTTTGAAGTTGTAATCTTACAACTTCAAAAACGGATCCTACACAAAATTAATAGACAGAACTTGTCTATATTATTCAATGAAACCTGCATTAATGAAAACATGCTGCCAAAATACACACAATATATATATATATATATATATATAGAGAGAGAGAGAGAGACAGACAGACAGACAGACAGACAGACAGACAGAGATACCAAATCTAAAGGGTGCGATTTTGCCTTGTAAAATCTTGCAAAGTAATAATAACGACAGAACCATTCTATTTTCATTTAGAATTATCCACTTGGCAATAAATACGAAAAATAGTATGAAATACATCATTTCTTTTAAAAAACTTGGGTGGCCTAATAATCATGGCCGGTAGTATATATATATATATATATATATATATATATAAAGAGAAACAGAGAGACAGAGATACCAAATCTACAGGGTGCGATGGGTAGATTGGCCCTATTTGCTTTGTAAAATTCTGCAAAGTAATAATAACAAAAAAACCATTCTATTTTCATTTAGAATTATCCACTTGGCAATAAATACCAAAAATTGTATGAAATACATCATTTCTTTTAAAAAACTTGGGTGGCCTAATAATTATGACTGGAAGTGTAGAACATAGACTACTTCTTAAGTATCTGAAAATTGAAAGACAAAGTTGAAAATAACACATTTCAAGGAAAACCCAGATTTCTTTCAGCGAAGAATCTATAATATACCTTCTCACTTGGCTGCATTAGTTAAAAATGAAGGTGGTTTCATGCCTTCCCACTGGGCTGCTTAAATTAAAAATGTAAGTCCTTTTATGCTTTCCCACTGGGCTGCATTCTTTAAAGATGAAGATGTCTACATTTTTTGACAAATGATCTAAACTTATTTATAAATGGAACTTTGTCTGTGTGTGTATGTATGTGCGTCCCTGAGTGTCTGTGTGTGTGTCTCCTTTACCTATAGACTCCGAAACGGCTGAACCGATTTTCTAGAAAATTTACACAGTTGTACTAAAAGCGTCTGCGAGTGTTCTTAGCTAGGTTTTGTGTCGAGGTACCCCCGATAAATATCGAAAATCGATAATCGAAAAAACGGTTTATAGAAGGAGGGGTCCGATTTTAATCAAATTTGATACACTCATATACAAAGACATAAGAAACGATATTCAGAAGTTTCAAGGTTGCAGTTCATACAATCGATAATATATATATACATAAGGCAAGATGTTTGTGTGTGTGTCTGTTTATCTGTCTGTATGTCTGTATTTTTTCAGCCCTTTTATTTTAGTTTTTGCTTCGGGTTTGGCTCTAAGTAGGTATAATTGTAGTTCTTAGTCTCAGCCATGATACCATTTACTCAGAGGACTTATTTAACTTTCAAAATTCAGTTTTCGACGAAAAAACTTATTTGATATCGATACCAGGAAATGCCAGGAAATACCAGGAAATGAAAATTTGACTTTTTTTTTTAATCATATCACCCCAAGCAAGGCGATAATGCCACTGATGCGCAGGGGGCTACGTAAGAGTGACAAGATTGGAAAAGAGAAAGCGAGAAACCACATTCTAACCAGGGAACAAGGGATGAGCCTCTTCACCTGTTTAATAGACGTGGGTGGAGTGTGAACCGGGCGATAGTTTAGTCTATCTACTCCAATTGAAAAAAAAAAAATAAGTAAAAAGATTGGAAAAGAGAAAGCCGGAAACCATATCCTATCCAGGGAATAAGGAACATCCATTTTTCTTTCAGCCTATGGTTTCGCTTTAACTGGAAACAACTATTGCTTTTTAGTCTTTCGTACCAACGTCCAGAGAGTCTGAGCTCCAAGACCATGGATTAGTTTTAAAGCTTTCATTACCCCATTACGATACTGCTAGTAATTTAATAGATTTAACTTAATATTTGCTCTTAATATCCTTTTCGGTAAAACGTAATTATTTTCCGAGATTCTAATATGATAAGACAATTTTATTATTTATCATCATGCTTCAAATATTTCCATATTGAAACGTAATTTTCATTTCATCTTTCATTGGTTGCATGTTTTAATCTTTTATCAACGCGTGTTTTTTACTCAATGATGTTTGAAGAGAATCTGTACAATTCCGTAAATTAAAATGGAGGCTAATCAAATTAATAACCATAAAATTTGCAATATTTTTTTCCTTTTTCAAAACAATTCCTTTTATTAGAATATATCATATTCTTCAGTGAAAATATTTCTACCACAAGAGAATTTATAATAACAGTATTAATTATGCTTTAGACTTCTACGCTTATTACGATTTTATTGTGATAATTCCGGCTAAAATTTTATAAATAATCCCAGAGATCATTAAGAAAGATCCTCTGTATAAATCTCATCACTTTCCCCGATGTAACCCCCTGCGCAACAGTGGCAGTGAAATGCCTTGATTGGGGTGAAATGATTAAAAATAAATCTATTTTTTCCGTTGCTTCCGAGGGAACAATAACTCTTGACCATTTATCGTACGATCACCGAAGTTAAGCAACATCGAACCTGTTCATTACCTAAATGGGTGACCGTATACAGTATACAGTTGCTGTGACCTTGGATATGCGTACGGCCATATTACGTTTAGATATCGGTTCCTGTTCAATCAACAAAGTTAAGCAACGTCGAGGTTAGTCAGTACCTAAATTGGATGTGCGGATGGTGTGACGATTAACGTCTCGGAATTGGAGATCGGACTACCGAGTTCCAATTTCATCTGGGTTCATTATATTGACTTGCGCTTAAATATCTCTGAGAGACATGAGTATCCACCGCTTCCTTCCTCGAGGCATGGGACAATTAGTAAGAGCGCTATCACTCAAATAATTATCTTCAAAAATTTGCAAACTTTAAAATTAAACTTTCTAGCTTTAAATAACCTGAAAAGGGTTGATAAGCCGTAGAAAATCAATTAACCAATCAAAACCAAGAATCTGGGTTAACAACATTTATCAATTCCTGTATTCTGTTAATTTCTTGGGCATTGTTTCTCGCTTTTAAAATATCGCCATCCATCGGTTTCCCATTCTCCTATCCTATTGTATCCAATAGTCAGTTAAGTGCCATACGTGATATACACTTAGGCGATCATGTCTCGAAAGAGGCATGACTGAGTGGGCAGAAAATTTTCTATCCTACTCTTTAAACTATAGCTGAAAGGAGAAGAGACGGGTTGTATTAATATGTAGTAATTAGTGGGGGATCAGTTTATTACTTAATAACAATATAATATCGATCCCCCAATTTATGCCCAGTAGAAGTTTTAATTGTTTCCAATTATTATATTCAGCCAGTCAGTTAAATGCCATACGTGATACACGCTTAGGCGATCATGTCTCGAAACTGACATGACTGACTGGGCAGAAGATTATCCCGCAGTAGGTTACCATTGCTTTTTGCGGTAGACTGGCTGCCAGCCAAGGCTATAGAACCCAATTTGCTCTGTTATTTAACTCATAGCTAGAAGGGGAAGAGATGTATTATATAATTAAGTAGTAAAAACTGAGAGATCAGTTTATTACTTCATAACAATAATAAACTGAAACCCAATTTATGACCAGTAGAAGCCTAAATCATATTTTCAACTATTATATTCAGTCAGTCTGTTAAGTGCCATACGTGATGCACGCTTAGGCGATCATGTCTCGAAAGTGACATGACTGACTGGGCAGACGATTATCCCGGAGTAGGTTACCATTGCTTTCTGTAGTAGACTGGTTGACAGCCAAGGCTATAGGACCCAATCTGTCCTGGTATTTAACCCATAACTGGAGGGAAGAGACGGATTAATACCTTTCCCAAGGGTATTTGCGCGTCCAATAGTATCAGTCCAGAAAGTCTCACATATTTCTAATTCTTAGCAAAAATATCTCAAGTGCTTTTCTTTTCATGTCTTTTTTTTTTCACAGGTATTTCTATTTAATTGAGTGCTATTTTTGCTAATTTTTCAGCTCATAGTAGAAAAAAAATATATTCCCAAAGAGCATTTAAAACTAAATTCTTTAACTCAAGTATGTATATTATGCTGCCTACATCCGTGTAAATATCAGCTTATTCAGTATTTTTCTATATTTCTGAGATGAGGTAGTATTTACAGTATTTACATTATTCGGACTATTGTCCTCATCTTTGTTGCCACTTGTACGACTTTTAATAATTGATCATTCTATTTGTCTATATTTCTGAGATGAGGTAGTATTTACAGTATTTACATTATTTGGACTATTATTCTCATCTTTGTTGCCATTTGTACGACGTTTAATAATAGATCATTCTATTTATCTATATTTCTGAGATGAGGTAGTATTTACAGTATTTACATTATTCGGACTATTGTCCTCATCTTTGTTGCCATTTTTAAGCTACGGACTTCTTCAGGTTGCTAGGAATTTCGATCAGAATCCTTTATTACAATCACTGAGGAATATCATCTCCATCTCTTTTGCGTGGAGTCTTTTTTAATACTCATGAGTTATCTCCCTCTAACCCTGTAAGTTACTTGTTCACCACTGCTGTAGCCTGGTATTGAACTCACAACTTTTTGAGTTAAGTCACAGGAATTGACCAACGTCTATATGCACGGGGCCATGTGTCCTTAAGGACAAGAACAACAAATGGCAACAAAGAAGAGAACAATAGTCCGAATAATGTAAATAATGTAAATACTACCTCATCTCAGGAATTTTTTTTTTTTTATAAGCGTTTCACCCCGAGCAAGGCATGTCACTGCCACTACTGCGCAGGGGGCTACGTAGAGTGAAGAAAGGATGATTAAATATAGGAAATGTCAGAGGATGGGTGATAGGCGGGTAAGGAGACCGAGAATGAGGGTTGGGTAGATGAGAGCGTTCTGAGAATAATTGGGAGTTAGTGTGATAGGAGGTGTCTATTGACCCTACATTTAAACACCTGGAGATTGTAACTGTCGGGAAAGCAGACTTGTGGAAGGGAGTTCCACAGGCGGGAAGCGCGAGAAAAGAAGCTGTTGGAGTAGAATTTACGGTTACATCTTATTTGTTTAACTGTAAAAGGGTGGGACCTAGTTGCTAATCTAGTATCTCGTGTAAATTCGTGCTTAGGCGGCACCAGTGATCTAAGCTCATCGGAGCAGAAGCCATGAAAGTACTTGTAGAAGAGGCACAGGGAAGCTACATCACGCCGGTGTGAGAGCGGCTGCAGCCGGTCTGCCAAATCAGTATCAACCACGTTACAGATCCTCCTTTGTATTTTGTCAAGAAGCCCAAGGAGAGCAGCAGGGGCACCCGACCAGATATGGCAGCAATATTCAATACACGGGCGGATGGTAGATTTGTATATGTGCAGAATAGATTCAGGTGGGAAAAACTTCCGGGCCCAGCACAGAGAGCCGACTTTCATAGCAGCAGATTTGGCAATGGATTCAATATAGTCATTCCATTTGAGGTCCGCCGAAAGTGTAAGGCCAAGGAGGCGTAATGTAGACAAATAGAATGATCTATTATTAAACGTCGTACAAATGGTAACAATGATGAGGACAATAGTCCGAATAATGTAAATTCTGTAAATACTACCTCATCTCAGAAATATAGACAAATAGAATGATCTATTATTAAACGTAGTACAAATGGCAACAAAGATAAGGACAATAGTCCGAATAATGTAAATACTGTAAATACTACCTCATCTCAGAAATATAGACAAATAGAATGATCTATTATTAAACGTCGTACAAATGGCTACAAAAATGAGGACAATAGACCGAATAATGTAAATACTGTAAATACTACCTCATCTCAGAAATATAGACAAATAGAATGATCTATTATTAAACGTCGTACAAATGGTAAGAAAGATGAGGACAATAGTTCGAATAATGTAAATATTGTAAATACTACCTCATCTCAGTAATATAGACGAATTCAATGTCTATTAAATAAAAGTAAGTTATGCTTTTTAACTTTTTATTATAAATATAATGCAAATTAATATCCAAATTTATTTAATTTTAGATAAATTTATGGGTTATCTATTTTATTAAAACGAATTCATTTTGTTAACACGAATTCATTGGTTTAACCCACTTCTTTTAATGTTTAACATTTTTGTCGCATCTTGACTTGGCAATGATATAATTATTTTAGTAATGAAGATGTTTCCGAAAAAATCCGGTACGCCAATTTATATTTTAAGATTCGATAAGGAAACCTTCAGAAATTTTCCTTCTAAGTAAGTCGCTTTCTATTTTGATATGTATGGCATTCTTTAGATCAAAGTTCTTGCTGAATGAATAATGGATGAAAATATTTTTAAATTCTTAATAATAAGAATGTTTGTAGAAGTATTAATTTAAGTCAAGCCTTCATTAATCTTATGACATTTCTACAGGAACTGTCTTTTGATTGGAAAATATTTATGTTTACTTTAAAGTGAATTTCTTGTAGAATTTAAATCATTATTTATTTATTTTTTAAAGTGACTTCTTCGCAGACAATCTGAATCGTAAACTTGATATATTTTTTTTTATTTTAAAACTTTTAATTTAAATAAAATATGCCTCAGACACGATTGATTTCTGAAAAAAATTAACTTTTAAAATTTTTCTTTCTTATTTTATCAAAATAATTCATAAATATTTTAAAGGTATTTATTTACTAATACTTTGCTTGTATACCAACATTGTTATTAACTGAAACGTCGGTTACTGATCACAAATGCAAATATTATTAAAACCGCAAGGGTATTGTGTTTTTAATAGGAGTTTGAATTTCTTTACTGTTTCTTAATGTATCACTGCTATGAAATACACAAGATAATATGAAATGATTTGTTTGAACATTATTTTTGATCGATACTCTTATTTAAGTAGATATTCAGTTTTATATTACGGAAATTAACGAAGATTAACGAAACTGGTTATAAACAACCGACAATTTGAAATGATTTGTTTGAACATTATTTTTGATCGATACTCGTATTTAAGTAGATATTCAGTTTTATATTACGGAAATTAACGAAGATTAACGAAACTGGTTATAAACAACCGACAATTTGAAATGATTTGTTTGAACATTATTTTTGATCGATACTCGTATTTAAATAGATATTCTGTTTTATATTACGGAAATTAACGAAGATTAACGAAACTGGTTATAAGCAACCGACAATTTGAAATGATTTGTTTGAACATTATTTTTTATCAATACTCGTATTTAAGTAGATATTCTGTTGTATATTACGGAACAAATCATTTCAAATTGTCGGTTGTTTATAAGATAACATATAAATTCATTCAAAATAGACCCCTTATCAGAAGTGATTTAAATTCAACTTTCACATCGTAGATTTATGAACGGTGAGAAAAAATCTTTTGCGTTGTTTGTCTTTTGCATATTTCAGTAATTCTTCATACAGTTTCATTTATTGCCAAACTTCATTTCGAAAGTTTTGAAGCAATTATCTTTTTTTTAAAGTCCGTTAATATGTTCATTTTAATTCATGTATTTTTTTCATTTTTTCTGGATTTTTTCGTATTCTAAAATAATTTATATTATTTTTTATAGTGCAAACATTTCAAGTAGCAACAGACTTCAAAAGAAAACAAAATTATTCAATTTTGAAGACGGCTAATAATTGCGAAACAGCAGTTTAACAGTTTTAGATTGGTAATAATTTATGTACACGCCAAACAATTTATTGGCTTTTCTGTTCATCCCCATATTTAAACGTCCCCAGAAACAGTCAGTCGAGACATCAATTCGATTGCGTAAACAGGTGACAACAGAGGTGTAACCTCATAGAATGAAACTAGGCTCAAAGATCAAGCTTCATTTGAAAAAAAAACTGACTGTCTTGGAAATATATTTTAATCTATTTTGAGCAGAGTAAGAAGTTTTTTGTTAAAAATCCAATTAATTACATTTTAATTAATTTTTTAAATAACACTTGTGAAAAGTAAATTTTATCTTAAAAACATTGTTTTAAATAGACTAATTTTTAGGTTGACAGACATGTCTACATGGACGTGTCGATAAAATTTTCCCGATAAAAATGAAAACAATTAATTCAAATCACTCTAAAATTAGTTTCAAGTAGCAAAATTATTTTTCTTCAAGATTACATTTAATTTTCTTTTTGGCAATTAAAATGCCCAAATGACTGAATATTTAGACAATTTTTAATAATTTTACTGATGTTCACCCAGTAAAAGCTCGAGAGCCACACAAACTAGTGCAGTAGTGAATAAAGTCTGCGACTTGAATGCAACGGGAGGTGGTACAAAAAGAAAATTAGGAGGATAAGTTGGTACTTTTTTTGTTTTTGTTTTTTTAGCGGTATATCATCCTCTATGGGTTATTTAATGCCGAAATTTAAATATTTATATTTTGGTTGGTTGTTTTTGCTTAGAAGCATATCAATCTCTATGGATTATTTAATGCTGTATTGTACGTATTTTGTACGTAATTTTATGCTTTCAGTTATTACTTAACTAGCAGTATAGCCCGGCGTTACTCGGGTGTAATGAAAGCTTTAAGACAAATCCATGGTCTTGGAGTTCAGACTCTTTGGACGTTGGCACGAAAGGCTAAAAAGCAATAGTTGTTTCCAGTTAAAGCGAAACCGTGGACTGAAAGAAAAATGAATGTGTGTAAGTCAAATTTTCATTTCCTGGTATCGATATCAAATAAGTTTTTTTCGACGTAAACTGAATTTTGAAGGCTGAATAAGTCCTCTGAGTAAATGGTATCATGGCTGAGACTAAGAACTACAATTATACTAACTGAAAGCCGAAGTAAAAACTAAAATAAAAGGGCTGAAAAAATACAGACATACAGGCAGATAAACAGACGCACACGCAAACATCTTGTCTTTTATATATATATATTATCGATTTTCTGCACTATTGTAAGAACTGCAACCTTGAAACTTCTGAATATCGTTTCTTATGTCTTTGTATATGAGTGTATCGAATTTGATTAAGATCGGACCACTCCTTCTATAACCCGATTTTTTCGATTATCGACTTTCGATATTTATCGGGGGTACCTCGACACAAAACCTAGCTAAGAACACTCTCAGATGCTTATAGTACAACTGTGTAAATTTTCAAGAAAATCGGTCCAGCCGTTTCGGAGTCTATAGGTAACACACACACACACACACACACACACACACACACACACACACACACACACACAGAGACAAAGTTCCATTTATAAATAAGATCATAGATTTAGATTTGACATAGCAATTGTACTACAGTCGTAATAAGCTTGCAATGTTGCAGCTGTTTGGAAAAGTGGAGGAGAGATGTACTGTGTCTGTTCACAATGCTTCCAAAATATTCAAATGTCTGTACCTACTTTATTTAGTGTATCCTGTAAAGAATACAAAAATAAAAATCCGTGTGACCCGTCTCCCTTCAGGGCGATTACAATCATAGCTCTCCACAACTTCCTATCCTTTATAGCTTTTAATATAGATAAAAACATAGCAAACCTTTTTAGTATTTCGGCCAATAAAAACTCATCATCCGGATTCTAATGAACATAGCGCGGAGCAGAATAGGCCCAGAGATAGGACAGAATAGGCCCAAGAGATAGGACAGAATAGGCCCAAGAGATAGGACAGAATAGGCCCGGAGATATGACAGAATAGTCCCAAGAGATAGGACAGAATAGGCCCAAGAGATAGGACAGAATAGGCCCCAGAGATAGGACAGAATAGGCCCAAGAGATAGGACAGAATAGGCCCAGAGATAGAACAGAATAGGCCCAAGAGATAGAACAGAATAGGCCCAAGAGATAGGACAGAATAGGCCCAAAGATAGGACAGAATAGGCCCAAGAGATAGAACAGAATAGGCCCAAGAGATAGGACAGAATAGGCCCAAGAGATAGGACAGAATAGGCCCAGAGATAGGACAGAATAGGCCCAGGAGATAGGACAGAATAGGCTCAAGAGATAGGACAGAATAGGCCCAAGAGATAGGACAGAATAGGCCCAAGAGATAGGACAGAATAGGCCCAAGAGATAGGACAGAATAGGCCCCAGAGATAGGACAGAATAGGCCCAGAGATAGGACAGAAACAACGTGGATTCGTTAAAGATACCGGAAAGAGGAATGAGATATTCATGCTCAGAATGTTATCTGAATGTTACGTCGGGTAACAGAATTATGTGAAATAATACAAAACAGCGTAATAGTATAAGCGTAGGTGTATTGACAGGAAAAGAGAAGTATTTACAAAAGGTGAGGATTAGTAGAATACAGAACAAGGCAATTAGTATATAGTATCGTCATAGAGACGTGAGAGATTGACTTCCGGTGCAAAACCGGAAATACCCGACTGACTCGCTCACTCGACTTCTTCCTCGATTTATAATCACTACTATTTTATAAAGTGTTTCGAACAGTCCATATCGGTGGAGAGGTGGACAGCGCCTCAACACTGAACGAGCAGTACAAAAGCAGAAGGACCTTTATCTGCGCTTTATTGACTACGCAAAGGCGTTTGAAAAAGTAAGACACAAAGACTTGATAGAGATGCTCGACAACCTCGATATTTTCGGAAAAGACGTTAGGATAATCAAGAATATATATTGGCAGAAAACCGCTTGTGTACGGATAGGAAGTGAACTCAGCAGGTATGCAAAAAAAAAAAGAAAGAGGCGTAAGACAAGGATGTGTTTTCACGCCGGATCTTTTCAACCTGTACATTGAAGCGATTATGAGAGAAATAAAAGCCTTACCATGATTCGACAATAGTAACCACAATCTCAACAAAATCAGATACGCGGATGACACGGTGCAGATAGCAGACAAGGAAAGGAAAATGCAGAAACTTCTCGCAAAAACTTTAAGAAAACTGAATCTATGGTCATCAGCCAAAAAAGGAGACCAAAATTCTAAATACAAGTCGGAGAATCTAAAATAAAACAAAGAAAACAAAATCAAATACCCGGGAAGTGTTTTGACAGAGGATGGAAAATGCGACACGGAGATCCAAAGCTGCATTGGCATGGCCAAAGACGCATTTCAAAAGCTAACTGAAATACAGGAACATTTTATTAGAAACAAAGAAAAGGGTGCTGGATTGCTATGTGATGTATGTCCTTCTATATGGAAGTGAATGTTGGACGATCTAATCAATGATGAAGGAGAGGCTTGAGGCAGCAGAAATGTGGTTTTACAGAAGGATGCTGAGGATACCATGGACAGAGCACGTGTGCAACGATGAGGTGTTGGAAAGGATGCAAACGAGAAGAAAACTGATAATAATATCAGGAAGAGACAAATGAGGTTTCTGGGACACGTAATGAGGAAGGAAGGCCTGGAGAACTTGATGCTCACAGGTCGAATAAATGGAAGAAGAGACAGGGGAAAGCAGCGCATGACGTACTTGTTAGGTCTGAGCAAATAGTTGACGGAGCGGGGCTTAGAAATGATACCAACAGAAAAAATAGTGACAGCAAAAAGAGACGGAGCAAAGTGGAAGTTTATGATCGCCTACGTCCTGAAGGGAAACGGCACATGAAGAAGAAGAAGAATTCTCTCATGATGAGTCAATTTGTGAATAACTATACTAAAGCTAAAATAATGACTTTTTTGGCAACTTATTGAAGTGATCTATTTCTGCCATGATTTTTACGTCTACCGGTCTGATTAACCGAAAGCCTTACGAAAGCAAATGTAGCATTCAAGAATTATACCTGCGCTTAGTCTAACCTGCAAAATTCACTGGTTTGTATATAAATCAGTCAGTTAAGTGCCATACGTGATACACACTTGGGCGATCATGTCTCGAAAGAGACATGACTGACTGGTCAGAAGATTATCCCGCAGTAGGTTGCCATTGCTTTCTGTGGTAGACTGGTTGCCAGCCAATGCTATAGAACCCAATCTGTCCTGTTATTTGACTCATAGCTAGAGGTAGAAGAGATGTATTATATTATTAAGTAGTAATTAGTGGGGGATCAGCTTATTACTTCATAACAATATAAAATAGACCCCCACTTTATGCCCACTAGAAGCCTTAATCAGGTTTCCAACTATTATATTCAGTCAGTCAGTTAAGTGCCATACGTGAAACATGCTTTGGTCGATCATGTCTTGAAAGAGGCATGACTGACTGGTCAGAAGATTATCCTGCAGTAGTTTGCCATTGCTTTCTGTGGTAGACTGGTTGCCAGCCAAGGCTATAGAACCCAATCTGTCCTGTTAGTTAACCCATAACTGGAGGGAAGTGATGGATTAATACCTTTCCAAAGGGTATTTGTGCGTAAGTGAATGCAATGAATTAAGCTGGAATTCGAACTCGGCTCCCCGATTTGTCATTCCGAGTCGATATCTACTGCACCACAAGGCACATCCGATTGTATATAAATACTTCAGACAAATGACCAACTTAACTAAATTAATTCTTTTAAAATACAACATTAAAACGAAAAAATATGTTTAAAATTAATATTAAAATTAATATATGTTTTTTATTTGTATATCATCATGAATTATGTATGAAAGCTCACGCACAAGCGCTCACATACGCATAGACACACACATGCATATTCATTACTGGGCATATCTAAATTCACTATATTGAAATTTATTAAGTGAACTTTATAATAATCCAGGAATATTGTCACGATATTAATTAAAACTATATTAATTAAATTAGATTTTTCTTCTGTGTACCTGCAAATAATCTTTGAATGTCGCCATAGTTAAGATATTTCTTTCAAGGTTTATCCTTTATTTGCTGCTATGTTAAAGAAACGGTCACGAAATCGTAGGAATTCAGACACAATATATATGTTCCGTGTGCAAAGGATTTAATAAGATGCCTGAATATACAAATCTGGTGCACATTAATGAGTTATTCATCCTATTTCGCGATCAGGAAACTCATTAGGGATGTATGGGGCATCAAACATATTGCAATCGCAGGCATCAATGGTGTCCTTGGCAAGATAGACAGACGGAACTCAACCCGCTTCAGGCTGATTTTGAATTCAGAATTTTCCGTTACTTATTGCCAAATCTGCTGCTATGAAAGTTGGCTCACTGTGCAGGGCCCGGAAATTTTTCCCACCTGAAACTATTCTGCACATATACAAATCTACCATCCGCCCGTGTATTGAATATTGCTGCCATATCTGGTCGGGTGTCCCTGCTGCTCTCCTTGGGCTTCTTGACAAAATACAAAGGAGGATCTGTAACGTGGTTGATACTGATTTGGCAGACCGGCTGCAGCCGCTCTCACACCGGCGTGATGTAGCTTCCCTGTGCCTCTTCTACAAGTACTTTCATGGCTTCTGCTCCGATGAGCTTAGATCACTGGTGCCGCCTAAGCACGAATTTACACGAGATACTAGATTAGCAACGAGGTCCCACCCTTTTACAGTTAAACAACTAAGATGTAACCGTAAATTCTACTCCAACAGCTTCTTTTCTCGCGCTTCCCGCCTGTGGAACTCCCTTCCACAAGTCTGCTTTCCCGACAGTTACAATCTCCAGGTGTTTAAATGTAGGGTCAATAGACACCTCCTATCACACTAACTCCCAACTATTCTCAGAACACTCTCATCTACCCAACCCTCATTCTCGTTATCCTCACCCGCCTATCACCCACCCTCTGTCATTTCCTATATTTAATCAGCATTTCTCCACTCTACGTAGCTCCCTGCACAGTAGTGGCAGTGACATGCCTTGCTCGGGGTGAAACGCTTATAAAAAAAAAAAAAAAAAAAAAAACTTGGTCGAGTAATGGACAGCGGCACGGATTGAGGAATTGGGGAACTAATTTTATTTTATTTTTATTTATTTTTTTAAATTTTTATTTATTTTTTTTTATTGTTTCCCACGATATCGAATTACCTTTGCTGTATCTATTCTAGTATCAAAAATGTCCTTTCTGCTTTCTCCATATCTTGACATCTTCTCATGGACAACAGGGAAGAGATGAAGAAAGAAAAGAACTTTTCATATTTTTGTTCAAACTTAAAGGAGCTTTTGAGTAAATTTACTCTTCTTATCAGTACGTATTTAATTCTATTTTTTTCAAAATCGTTAATTTACTGATATATGCCGAAAAGGAATACAGTGTAAATAGATCAGTTGAAGAATGGTACTCAACACCAGGAATAAGGTGTAACAGATTTATTGTACAAAGGTACAATTAACAATAATACACATATAGGCAAGCCACGGGTTGGAGCGGAATTGACTATCGAATAGTGAATGCTTTCGCCTAAGCCTTTTTTGCATTTACTAGCCTTCCCACGCAAGGCCAGATGTGACACACGGTCATTTTATAGTGGGTATTCCCGGCCATATAGCCGAGCCAAAAAATGCCTGTCTATTTTTCCCCAATCGTGGTTCTACACTTCGGCGGAACCACGACTGGGTTTGTGCTCTCTGCTCGGAAGCAGAGAGCGCCCTCTACCCGGAGCAGAGAGCCGACAGTGTCACAGAAAAGTCAGGCGAATGCCTAAGACCTTTTCCGTATTTACTAGCCTTCCCACGCAAGGCCAGATGTGACACATGGTCATTTTCTTGTGGGTATTCCCGGCCATATAGCCGGGCCAAAAAATGTCTGTCTATTTTTCCCCAATCGTGGTTCTACACTTCGGCGGAACCACGACTGGGTTTGTGCTCTCTGCTCGGAAGCAGAGAGCGCCCTCTACCCGAAGGCAGAGGGCTGACAGTGTCATAGAGCAGTCAGGTGAATGCCTAAGACCTTTTCCATCGTCGTACCGCTTGTTACCGTCTTTTATAAAGTAGAGCATTCTATTCTTGGGGGGGGGGTGAACGGATATTCCACTGTAACATTTATAAATAACATTTTTATTTTTATTCCAATTTATTTCCTGCTATCATTATCCCATCTTTCTAATATCTATTTATTTATTTTAAAAAGTTGGGAGAAAACAGGAAATGAGGGGAAAACAAAAAACAAAAAAATGGGGAGATAGAGGAAAAGTTATAGGAGAGATGGGGAGAAAAGAAGAAATAGAAAAAGAGAAAAATAGGGTAAACCTAAGCAGACGTGACAATTGTTAACCAGGGAGAGTGAAAAGAAAAGGATATATATATAAAAAGTTTAAAAATGTGAGGGAAAGTAGAAATAGAGAAAAGAAGCCATTATATTTGGTTTTCCCAGAAGTTATTCAAAATGTTTTACGTTTAAAATAAAATAATGTCTGACTATTGTTGAGATCAAATTAATTTAGTTTATAATCTACCGCAGGAATAAAAGGAAAGAACGGAAAAAGAAATATTATATTGATAGGAGGTATAAATGAGGAAAATTTTATAATATATAAAAAATAATTAAAAGAGTAAAAGACAAATATACCTAAGACCGAGAAATTAAATATTTTAGGGAATCATAAAGATATAGATAGTTGTAATGTAGGTCATAGTTACTATTAAATGGCACCGCTGTATCGGTAAAGCATATGATATAAGTGAAGTACTAAATTAACAATTGCAAAATTTAATATATATATATATATATATATATATATATATTATAAATTATATTTTAGAACATGTACACTTTTTTATATATATATACACACCATACATAGTTCATGATAGGATATTTCTTTTAAAACTTCGTACACCAATAATATAAAGTCATTGTGTACTTAGTTTGGTGTGTCAACCCATTGTATAGTAGGTCCTTATCCTCACTTCTTTGGTCTGTAAAATTCTCCAACGAATGATCCACACAAATGTGAGAGAGCTGACAAGTGTGTCGGATTGGGGTGATGTTAAGATTTTAGACAGTTTAAATTTATTTTTATGATGGCCTTTGAAAATTATTTCATTTCTCTTATTTAATAATTGGCTAGATTCTCTGAATTTGATAATTCAAATGTTTTCGTCTAAGCATAAAATGCATCTGCTTCTAAAGCTATTGGGGATTTGAGATTTCTCTATAATCTTCCATTCAATCTGAGGGGAAAATTTCTGTCTTTCAGTTCCCAAAAATATATAGAGAGAGCGGTTTGATGTTTTAAGTGGGGTTTAGAAAATGATTGAGTGTGATTATATAGGCGACGTTTCCATGGTCCGGCGGAAATTCTTATATTTTTTTTTTCTTGCTATTGTCTTCGCTAGGATAGATGGTTGCTTAGTATATTACTTCTTCGGACTAACATATGCTTCCAACTGGGCATTTATTTTTTTACTCTACAGTCACAGAGGGTTGTACTGTCTTTTTATTGTTATAAAATTTCTTTAGTATATTATTATTATGGGAATTGATTAATATTGCTAGTGCAGGAATAAGTAATTTTTAATGTCTTTCTATTGCAGATTTTCCTTAGTGGGTTGTTCTGCTTAAATTGCTTATCAACTAATTTCAGAAAGTATTGCCTGATATTAATATTAGATAGTTTACGGAAATGGGGGTTAAACCATATCACTCTTCTTTTTCTATTTCTAGGTTCTTTAGTTCTGGTACTTTTGGGGGGGGGGGGTCCTAAGTAATGTAATTCCTGTTTAAAGCTACTTTTTTTAAGGCGAGGTTGTAATGTGTCTTATTTTCATTAAAGATTTTGCTATTTGATGATAGTTTGTTGATTCTAGTGTTTACGATTGTAGGGATTTGTTTAATTATTTGTTGAGGGTGGTTGGAGTGGACGTTTATGTAGGTTGGGGTTTCATTATTTGTTTGGTATGATTTCAATGTGTTGTTTGCTAAATTTAAGATAATATCTAGGAAGTTGACTATTTTTAAATTAGAGGAAATCTCTATTTTAAATCCGAGCTATTTAAAGGCCCTAATTACTTTCTTTCTACCCGAGATGATATTGGACCATTACTGTTAGGGATAATGATGAGTCCGTCATCTCTGTATAAACCTATTTGTTTAGAGTTCACTATCCTACTAAGGGTGTTTGGGATATAGATTCCTATTAAATCTGCGGTTTGGGAAGAATCAAAAGCACCCATTGGGACATCAAAATTATTATCTTGGCTCTTTACACAAGTAGAATTATTAATGAACAATATAGATGTCCTAGATGCTAATATAATTTTAGATTCTTCATCGGTAATATCTACAAAGTTTTTTTGCGAAATTTAAAGTATCTAACAATAGATTTTTTGATATGGATGGGTAGAAATCCATAATATCGAACTGAATGAAAGTTGCCTTATTTTTATTTTGGATGGCCTTGAACCATTTGATAGTATCTGTAGAATCTTTCCACTGATTGACAACGGAAGTTTTTTGTATGTGGTCTATTATGTTTTTAAATATATTTTTTATATTAATCCTAGTTCTGTTTTTTTTTTCTGTTTTTTTTTTTGTTTTTTGTTTTTTATTAATCTTGTTTGCAGTTTGTTAACAAAATTGGGTTTGTGGTCTTTAAAAAGCAAATAAGCATCTTCCAAGTGGATCTTTCCCATTCTGTCTTCACTCTTAAGTTTACTTGCACATTTAGCCGCATCTCTTTTTCTTCTGATTTTTATTTTTATAATTTTTATCCTTCTCTTCAGTAAAAGAAACTGCTTATTCCGGCAAGATTGTTTGTACTAAATGGAAGGAATATTGTGTGATCTGATGAAATGAGTTATTTAAGCTCATTGAAATGAATTATAATTTATAACCAATTTAAATGACGTGTTAAGTTGTTCTTTATAAATATCATATTGCTCTGGATAACATCCATTGAGCTCTCCATATAGATATAACATTTAATATTCTATATTAAGTTAATCTTGTTGGATTATCCTCACCGTTTACGCCTGGATATCTATACATACACACACACACACACACACACACACACACACACACACACACACACACACACACATATATATATATATATATATATATATATATATATATATATAAAATCTACAGGGTGCGATGGAGAAATTGGCGCCATTTACCTTGTAAAGTTTTGCAGAGTAATAATAACAAAAGAACCGTTCTATTTTCATTTAGAATTATCCACTTGGTAATAAATAGTAAAAATAGTATGAAATACATCATTTCTTTAAAAAACTGTGGTTGCCTCATAATTATGGCCGGTAGTGTATATACATATATATATATATGAACATAAGTGCACACGTACCTACATACAGACACCCATGTCTGCTCAAGCACACCCACGTACATTCACATATACACATACATACATTTACGTATATATACATATTTACATATACAGCCATCTATGCATACATTTATATATACTTAAAAACCTTTTCATTTTAATTCACAAAATTAAATTACAGAAATCATCCAACCACTTCCAAAATTTATTCAAATTTGACATTGGAACTTTACAAAAACTCCAAGGATTTTTGGATTAAGTTTGATAAATCAAATAAAATCTACAAATGCAAGACCTCACACAACATTATTATTCTTAAAAATAAAATTACCAGCAATTACAAAGTAAATAGAGCTAATCACACAATATCTGATATAGACAGAGATACGGCCAGTGTGATTTAAATATTGCTTATGGGGTAGAAAGTTAGTCTGTAACGGAGCAGAAATTAATTAAAATCAACCGTCTTCGTCGTTTTTACAGAAATTCACAATGACGTGTGAAATCCTGGTTTTTCCTAAATAGAAAAATGATTGACCATGTGCTTAAAAAAAAGTCGAACCCAGATTTCGCAAGTAGGTGTTAAAATGATTTTTGACCAATTGGAGCGACTTCTAAGACTTGGAAGGACTTGGCGATCAGTGTTAAATTCAAAAGGACTATATAAATGACATCCTTTTTCATAAATTTCTATTTTAAAATGCAAAATGTATATTTTACTCCTCTATACAATTCTACATATTCCAACCTGCCGACACCCAACCTTCTGATGAAAACCTTCTGGTAATAATTTTTTTTAATCATTTCACCCCGAGCAAGGCGGAAACTCCACTGATGAGCAAGGGGGCTACATAACTGTAAAAAGATTAATTAGAAAAGAGTGAGGAGTACAAACTAGTTAGAAAGGAGCAATAGAAAGCTGAGAATACAGGTGCGATGACAGATACATAGGTGGAGAGAAAGAGAAGGATATACGGGGGTGGGGAGAGAGCTAGAGTCCAGTGGTTAATAGATGAGTATTGACATTGCATTTAAATTTCTGGAGGTTGTAGCCGTTAGGAAAGCAAGAATATGGGCGCGAGTTCCACAGGCGAGAAGTGCGAGAGAAGAAGCTAACTCTGCATAAAACTTATAAACTGTAGGGAGCTCGGTTAAGTCTGACACAAGGCCGAATCAAAGAAACATTAACCAGCTCCCTACGCTACACTGGTGACTCCCGACGTTCAAGGAACACGCAACCCCAAATGTAACAAGTCTCTAGAGAAAATTTCAAAGAAATGATTGAGGTATTACGATCCACACTCCACCCCAATCTCTGGAAGAAATCTTCCGACACCATTAATTGGTCCAACAACATTGAAGAACAATCTAAATCCACCGTTCTTAAATTTGATATGGCAGACTTTTATTCTTCGGTCTCCAAAGGCCTCCTATATTGTTGTATAAGCTTTTCAAAAAGTCACGTAGAGATCACTGACAGAGAAATTAAAATTATTTTAGCTGTTAGAAAATCAATTCTTACCTTTGATCATTCTACCCGGACAAAAGGTCTCTATGATAGTTTTGATGCCTCCATGGGGGCATATGATTTAGCCCAGATCACTGATCTTTTAGAAATTTACATATGTGATACCTTAAGTAGATTTATAGACCCTAAACAAATTGGATTATATCGGGATGATGAGTCTATATTCATTTCTAATAGCAACAGACCTTTAACAAATAAAACCTGTAAAAATCATTAGAGCTCTTAAATCCCTTGGTTTTAAAACTGAAGTTTCCTCTAATCTAAAAATAGTTATCTATATAGACATTAATCTTAACCTGAATGACGGCTCCCACTAACCTTATCTCGAAGACAATAATACACCCAGATATATTAACATTCATCCCAAGCACCCTAATAGTATTATAAAGCAAATATACAACATTGTTAACACTAGAATTAACCGGTTATAGTTCAACCTGAAAATTTTCCATGAAAATAAGAAATTATACAACAGTGTCTTTCAGGATAGCAATTTTCAATTATAAATTAGTATATGAAAAACCTTTTATTAATTTTAAACCATCTACTGCTAAATTTAAAAAGAAAATAATATGGTTAAATCCCCCATTATGTAAACTATACAATATTAATACAGGAATATATTTTCTTAAATTACTAAGTAAACATTTCTCTGTCAACAAACCACTACACAAAATATTCAATAGGAATACTATTAAAATTATCTACTTTGCACTCACAATATAGACAGTATAATCAATTCTAATAAAAATCAAATTTTAAAGAATTTAGATAATACTGACACTAAAACAAGTATTTTAAATTCTTGCAAATGTAGGTCCTTTAACAACTGCCCGGTGAAAGGCAAATGTAGATCTATCTTGCTAATCTACCAAGCCCAAATCTTCCCCCAAAATAAAAAGAATTACTAAATTTACATTGGTATTTCGGCAGGAGAATGTAAACAACGACATTAAACTCAAAAACACTCCTTTTCTAACCCCAATCTCACATTTCTAACTTTCTTTTCCCGAAGATTTTGGGAAATGAAAGAAGTGGTAAGTTAGAGACTAATAAGTTCAGCCCGCATCCCCTAAGACCTTTACGATAGATGCAATCTATGTTTAGTTGAAAAAATTGAAATAATAATGCATCCATCTAATAATAAATATAGACATGAAATTGCATATATAATACTAAAATATTTGTTATAAATCCATTGGTAATAGCTTATTTCGCGGAGCTCTTACAGACCGCTCATCAGACCGAAATTCTTACAACAATAAATGGGTTAGACTTATCCAGACAAAAAGAATCATGGGAGGAAAAAAATCGGGATGAGGAGGTTAGATTGACAGTGTTAGTTATTATTGGAGTGTGTATTTTTATTCCAAGCGATAAGATGACCTACAACTTTTAATTGGATATTCTCAAATACATGACAGTAAATTTAAAGACCGTATTTTCACTAGAAGAATTGGATTGTCAGCTTTTTATATTAATTCTAACGGTAATATCTTCATTTTGTACATACTAATTTTTTATGACAATAATATTTTTATTGTGTATGATAAAAATGTTACAAAAAAAATATATATATTTATGTATATATATATATATATATATATATATATATATAGAGAGAGAGAGAGAGAGAGAGAGAGAGGTCACAAAAAGGGGGCAATTTGTAAAGGCTCATATTTTATAAAAAAATACAGTGGAACCTGTCGTATACGACCACCCCTACTGTCAGCCAAACTGGTCGCATACGGCAGGTGGTCACTCATTAAGGGCTCATAGTCATGACCTATTTACGCTAGCAATGTATATTCCACTCGTCAGAATGTACATATTAAAATTTTACCATGTAATCTGGTAATAAATAGATGAGAACATAAGAAAATGGCTTAAATTTAAAGAAATTTATTCAGCATAATTCATTTAAAAATTTTAAAAATCGTATTTACAACGGTCAACAAGAGACCAAAATATTTATTCAGAAAAAATATTTATAAAGTGGACTTTTAAAAAAGTATACAGTTTCAGTTTTTTTCTTAGAAGTGAGTGATAGCAAAAGAGAATCTGTGATAATACATGAAAAAAAAAACATACAAAAAACTGACAGCGATCGTGGAAATAGAAATAGAGTAGATAGATACACAAAAAATAAAGGAACAAAAGAGATAGACATTTGAGAAAGAGACATAATTGTTATTTTCCTAATCCCTGAATTTATCCAAGTCAATACAGAGACTGTGATAAATCCCTTGAACATGTCAAATGCAATACATGTTGTACAAAACAGCCGATGTTTGACCGTGAGATGAATTCAGGCAATATACATTTCAACAAGAAATAACAGTTTGATACAACACTACAATAACAGAACAATGAGTAAGTGTTCTGGGTTAAATCAAATTAAAATGAAATCTGTTACTCATTTAGTTTCTTCTAATTTAGAAGTTCGCAGTGTACAGCCAAAATGGAATTTTTTAAGCGGTCGCTTGATCAGTGATTTTCACTCGTTGATGTTAGTCGCTGGTCGAGTTCTGGAGGTGGTCGCTCACTAAGGATCAATTAACATAAGCAAATCGTCCGTGCATAGAAAAACGGTCGTTAACAACAGGTGTCTTGTCGAAGAGAATCGCATACGGCAGGTTTCACTGTAATTGTTTGTTTTTCTTTTTCAGATAAATTGCATAACATACCAGTAGGTTTTTTATCTGATACCAAGATGGCCCACTACGAGCAGTTTTCGGTTTAAGAGATGACAAAGATTGTGGAACTATTTTGCAAAAAAAGTCATCTACACCTGTTCTGAGGCAATTTTAACGCGAATATCCAGGAGCGAAACTTCCCTATTTCCAGAGGATCACACGTTTGTAGAAAAGTTTAGAAACACTGGAAGTCTGGCTAACAAAAGCAAAAGCCATTTTGAACCAAAGTTCACAGCAAGGACGCCGGCTCATTGACCAGTTGGAACAGTCGCCCCACAAATCCACTAAACGAATGTGACAGCAAGTGGGTATTTCCAGGGGATCTGTGCGCCAAATTATCGACGGTAGTTTGAAACTGTTTCCCAACAAAGTTCAGATTCTTTAACCGTAAATTCAGACCACCAAGAACAAACGCTACGAGTTTGTCCAGACGATATTTGATTTCGTCCCTCTTTCTGTGTCCCAGCCTATATATATATATATATATATATATATATATATATACTAGCAGTATAGCTCGGCGTTGTTCGGGTGTAATGAAAGCTTTAAAACTAATCCATGGTTCTGGAGCTCAGACTCTTTGGACGTTGGCACGAAAGGCTAAAAAGGAATAGTTATTTCCAGTTAAAGCGAAAACGTAGACTGAAAGAAAAATGAATGGATGTATGTAAGTCAAATTTAGATTTCCTCCTATCGATATCAAATAAGTTTTTCGTCGTAAACTGAATTTTGTAGGCTAAATAAGTCCTCTGAGTAAATGGTATCATGGCTGAGACTAAGAACTACAATTATACCTACTTAGAGCCAAACCCGAAGCAAAAACAAAAATAAAAGGGCTGAAAAAATACAGACATACAGGCAGATAAAAAGACACACACACAAATATTTTGCTTTATATATATATATATATATATATATATTATCGATTTTCTGCACTATTGTAAGAACTGCAACCTTGAAACTTCTGAATATCGTTTCTTATGTCTTTGTCTATGAGTGTATCAAATTTGATTAAAATCGGACCACTCCTTCTATAACCTGATTTTTTTATTATATTTTCGATATTTATCGGGGTACCTCGACACAAAACCTATCTGACAACACTCGCAGACGCTTATAGTACAACTGTGTAAACTTTCAAGAAAATCGGTTCAGCCGTTTCGGATTCTATAGGTAACGGACACACACACGCGCATAAACACAGACAAAGTTCCATTTATAAATAAGTTTATATATATATATATACATATTAAGCTCTTTATTTGTTATTTCGGCTTAGACACCTTTCCAAAAGATTATGAAAGCACTTTTAGTTAATAATAACAAAAGATGGAATGGCTTCCGTTTGGACAAACGTTAATGAACTAAGCGATCGACAGAAATAAGAAAGTAATTCCTTTTGATTTTTTCTAATGTTGAATTAAAAAGTTAATCTTATTTATTATGGCTTCCCTGATTTATTGAATACGAAGATAAACTGGATCGATTTTTGTCATCTTATTGTGATTGTGCCTGAAAATATCGATAATTACTTTAACTTAATATGGCGCCAGTTCAAATATCGTGGAAAATGGTTAGGATAGGAAAATTCTACACTAACCTTTAAACAGTGAAAGGACAATGTATATAGAGAGAGGGGGTCACAAAAAAGAACAATTTGTAAAGGCTCATATTTTATAAAGAAATACAGAGAAACCTGTCGTATGCGACCACCCCGGCTGTCATCAGAAACTGGTTGCATCCGGCAGGTGGTCGCTCACTAAGGGCTCATAGTCATTACCTATTTACGCTAAGAACGTATATCCCACTCATCAGAATGTACATATTAAAAATTAATTCCTTAAGAATTTCGATTTTTTTTTTCTTTATAATCATATCGCACCAAGCAAGGCATTTTATTGCCACTGTTTTGCAGGGGGTTACATAGGAGGAAATTTATGAGAAATAGTGACAGGTTATACGAGGGGGTAAGAGAAGGATGACTATGGCCATAAAGTGAGTGGTCATTTTATATATTGATTGTAATGTAGAATTGGTCGCCCCATTTATATCCACGTTATAATAGTCTAGAAATTTTGTTATAATCATATCGCCCCAAGCAAGGCATTTTACTGTCATTGTTTTGCAGGGGGTTACATAGGAGGAAATTTATGAGAAAGAGTGACAGGTTAGAGGGGGTGTCAGCAAGAGGGTAAGTGAAGGGTCAGAATACTGATGAAAGTTGAGTGGACGGAGAAAAGAGTATGAGAGAAATGATGCAAGTTACTGAGACAGGAGATGACTATTGACTTTACAATTAAATTCTTGAAGATTGTAGGGAAAGCAAGTAAGTGGAAGGGAATTCCACAAGTGGGAAGTGCGAGAAAAGAAGCTGATGGAACAGAATTTGCGTTTACAATTTATTGGTTTCACAGTAAAAGGGTGGGACCTAGTTGCTAATCTTGTGGCATGAGTAAATTTATATATAGGAGGCACCAGTGAGATAAGTTCATCGGAGCAGAATCTGGGAAAGTATTTAAGAAACACAGGGCGTCCATAGTATTAAATATTCACTCATTATATGTAAAATCAGTCTACGGCTATATCGTGTTGAATACACCGGTTCTCGTCCAATCAGCGAAGTTAAGCAGCATCGAGCCCGGTTAGTACTTAGATGGGTGACCGTTTGGGAATACCAGGTGCTGTCGACGTAAGAACCAGGGATGGTCCTACAGGGTTAACAACTCTTTCCCCATAAAAACAGTTTGTTACGGAAGCAGTAACAAAAAGTTGCTGCCCTACACACTATTGGATGTAAGGGGGGGGTGAGATGATGAAATCAGTCTGCAGTAACATGATGTATTTATTATAATTATCTATTTATATATTGCAGACAAAAAACAGCTTCAATTATTGAAGACATCATGACAGTGTCTTCACGAAACTTCGAAGTCAGCATGAACCTGCTCAGTTAAAGTGACAAATCTGTTGCACTAGAACTATATGTGTGTTTGAGTGTGTGAATTAACAGATATACACATGGGTATATAAACATATATAAACATATTATTCAGGGTTTAATAAAATGGTGCCCAATGTAGTATAAACAGAGCTATTAGTAGCAGAAATCACTTTGACGGGTGGATTGCTAGTTTCTTTCTTTCTTTTTCGCTGGCCCTGTGTTAGATAGTTTGTTTCTCCTTTTCTCTTTTTGGCGGACTGTAATTCGGTTGTCTTGCTACCCTCTTGGGGTCACTCACTGGCTATTTCAGTTGACTAACCCAACCTCGCCTCAATATCCACTTGGAGTGACCAAAAAGTTAAAAATTATTTTTATCTTCTTGGTAGTACCCTCATGTTGGGATGGGAATCAATTTGTTTTAAGTATTCCTAAAAGTAAGTCATTTTTTTGCTTAATTTTAAACTTTTCATGTTTAATTGGTTTCCCTTATTTTTTTTTTATTTAGCAGAAATCTCTTTGACTGGACTTTAACTAAGTTAAAACTTAGCAATCTACCACTCTGTGTTTTTTTTTGTTTGTTTGTTTGTTTTTTTGTTTTTTTTTTATTGGAGTAGATAGATCTAACTATCGCCCGGTTCACACTCCACCCACGTCTCTTGAACAGGTCAAGAGGCTCATCGCCTCGTTCCCTGTTTAGGATGTGGTTTCCGGTTTTCTCTGACTCTTATGTAGCCCCCTGCACATCAGTGGCGTTAACGTCTTGCTCGGGGTGACATGATTAAAAAAAGAATTGTTAGTGAAATTCGCCATAATTTTTGGATAAAGGGCAGGGATCAGTTTATGTATTGATTACAATAGAGAATCAATCCCCCGAATGTATATTATATAGCAACAACAGTCCATGATGGTCACAAAGTCAGGGATCAGTTTATGTATTGATTATAATAGAGAATCAATCCCCCGAATATATATTATATAGCAACAACAGTCCATGATGGTCACAAAGTCAGGGATCAGTTTATGTATTGATTATAATATAGAATCAACCCCTCGAATGTATATTATATAGCAATAGCAGTCCATGATGGTCACAAAATCAGGGATCAGTTTATGTGTTGATTATAATAAAGAATCAATCTCCCTAATGTATATTATATAGTAACAACAGTCCATGATGGTCACAAAGTCAGAGATTGAAGGTAATGTTCCTGGATATAGAGTATCCGCTTGGCATCTGATGACCATGTCCGTCATATACTCACCGCACGTAATCTGTTCAATGAAACAACATCAAAGATTATCACTCCCGAATCAGACACTCTCCTGACTCGGATTTGATCTACAATACTCGGAAAAATATGGCCGCCTTTTATACACGTCGCATTGAATATTTTGAACTTCCTGATTGGTTAATCCTTCTATTGGTGAACTATAAAATGGGTTGGCTCATGGGGGTCTGCACAGTATATATTAGACGCAAAAAGTTCAACATTAATTACAAATAAATAACCATAATTTATTTAACAAAAAAGTGAATTAATGATCACATGCTACTATAAAAAATACTTGCTCAAATACTTAGACCCAGATGAGTACAAATTACCTTATGCGTTTTCTTTCTTTCTTTCTTTCTTTCTTTCTTTCTTTTCCACGTGAATATTATTATTTTTTTTTTTTAATCATATCACCCCGAACAAGGCGGTAACGCCACTGATGTGCACGGGGCTACGTAAGAGTGAAAAGATTGGAAAAGAGAAAGCCGGAAACCACATCCTAAACAGGGAACAAGGGATGAGCCTCTTCAACTGTTCAATAGACGTGGGTGGAGTATGAACCGGGCGATAGTTTAGTCTATCTACTCCAATTGAAAAGAAAAAAAAATGGAAAAGAAAAAAAAGAAAAGTGAAAAGATTGGAAAAGAGAAAGCCAGAAACCACATCCTAAACAGGGAACAAGGGATGAGCCTCTACACCTGTACAATAGACGTTGGTGGAGTATGAACCGGGCGATAGTTTAGTCTATCTACTCCAATTGAAAAGAAAAAAAAATGGAAAAGAAAAAAAAGAAAAGTGAAAAGATTGGAAAAGAGAAAGCCAGAAACCACACCCTAAACAGGGAACAAGGGATGAGCCTCTTAACCTGTACAATAAACGTGGGTGGAGTGTGAACCGGGTGATAGTTTAGTCTATCTACTCCAATTTACAATTGGAGTAGATAGAATTTATTATTAATAGTAATTATGAATTACACCAAATAATAATTATGAATTAGCCCCCACCCCACAAGTTGAATTCATTTCCAAGAGTTTTAATAATAGTTTTTAAAATTATTTTAGTTTTAATTATTTTCAATTTACCTTTTTATATTTATGTAATTTTTGTCTATTTATATTATCAGTCAGTTAAGTGCCATACGTGATTCACGCTTGGGCAATCATGTCTCAAAAATGACATGACTGACTGGACAGAAGATTATCCCGCAGTAGGTTGCCATTGCTTTCTGCGGTAGACTGCTTACCAGCCAAGGCTATAGAACCCTAGCTGTCCCGTTATTATTTGACCCATAGCTAGAGGAGGGAAGAGATGTATTATATTACATTATTAATATTAATTAGTGGAGGATCAGTTTATTACTTCATAACAATAAAAAACTGATCCTCCACTTTATGGCCAGCAGATGCCTTAATCATGATTCCAACTATTATATTCAGTCAGTCAGTTAAGTGCCACACGTGATACACGCTTTGGGAGATCATGTCTTGAAAGAGACATGACTGACTGGGCAGAAGATTATCTCGCAGTAGGTTGCCATTGCTTTCTGCGGTAGACTGGTTGCCAGCCAAGGCCATAGAATCCAATCTGTCCTGTTATTTGACTCATGGATAGAGAGAGAAAAGATAGATTATATTACATTATCATATTAAGTTTAGTGGGGGATCAGTTTATTACTACATAATAATATAAAACTGATCCCCCATTTTATGATCAGTAGAAGCTTTAATCATGATTCCAAGTATTTTATTCAGTCAGTCAGTTAAGTGCTATACGTGATACACGCTTTGGGCGATCATGTCTCGAAAGTGACATGACTGACTGGGCAAAAGATTATCTCGTATTAGGTTGCCATTGCTTTCTGCGGTAGACTGGTTGCCAGCCTAGGCTATAGAACCCAATCTGTCCTATTATTTAACCTATAACTGGAGGGAAGAGGTGGATTAATACCTAGTATTTGTGCGTAAGTGAATGCAACGAATTCAACGAATTCCCGAGTCGATATCCACAGTACCACAACGCACATCCTATTTATGTTATACTCTTGCTAAATTAAAATATAACACTCTAACATTGTACGATTTAACTTCCATTAACATCGAGCAAACTTAAATTCAAATCTCTGAAAAGGTCTGTTTGTAATATGCATCTGATAAATGCGTAGTGCTTGAAACTCTGAGTCGTGCCACCGAGGTAGAATATTAACACTCTCGCATCTATGCATCTTTCATTTGGTAATTAATTTGAATACTCTACCTACTGGCGTATGTATACATGGTATATCACGCTCTAAAAGTCTGCGCCCAGAGCTCAGAGGTAGAATCTCCTACTGATACTAATTCGATCGGGTTTCAATCCTGGGTAAAAGCAGTCGGATGTCTATTCGTACTGATGAGCCGTGACACAGCGAAACGGCAGATGACACCCTGATTGAGCACTCTGGAAGAATGGTAGACTTTGAAAAAACAGTAGCTACTCTAGCATCTACACATCGTTCATTTAGTCATGAATTAGAACACTCTAACTACTGGCGCGTGTTTACATATTTACATGTATGTATATATATATATAGCTCAGAGGTAGAATCACCGACTAACGTCAATTTGGGCGGGTTTCATTCCTGGATAAAAATTGAATGTCTAACCGTCCTGATGAGTTGTGTTTCATCGAAACAGATCTGTCTGCGGATGACTATTTACGCTCTCACACCCTGATTGAGCACTCTGGAAGAATGGTAGACTTTGAAAAAACAGTAACTACTCTAGCATCTACACATCGTTCATTCAGTAATGAATATATATATATATATATATATATATATATATATGTGTGTGTGTGTGTGTGTGTGTGTGTGTGTGTGTGTGTGTGTAATACCAGACAGATCTGACGCCAATACCTGTTTCTTTCACTTTTCTTTCTTCTTATTTTTATTATTTATTTTTATCTTTCTCTTCAGTTAAAGAAAATGCTTATTCCGGCAAAATTTTTTGTACCAAATGGAAGTTATATTGTAAGGTCTGATGAAATGAGCTAATTAGCTCATAGAAATTAACTATAGTTTATACCCACTTGAAATGACGTGTTGAGTTTTCCTTTATATATATATATATATATATATATATATATGTGTGTGTGTGTGTGTGTGTGTGTGTGTGTGTGTGTGTCATAAAAATATTATTTAAGTATCTGGCTCCTTCTATCATGCAACGCTTAGAAAATCACCAGACATGGAATTTACACTTTAAACTCGGCCTTGTGCCATATTCCGTTTGAAATGATGAATTTTGTCATAGTTTTACGACATATTTATTCATAAACAGATTTCCAGGTTTCGGCACCTTCAGCTATGAGATGAGATGAACAACCACCTGTAAACAATGCTACAATTTATTTTTCCTATTTTTCAAATATTATTTTTGTAAATCATAAAAGAAAATTTCTTTAGGCCTTATTGATGCCTGAAACAATGTCTAACATTTTTACTTAATTGAAATATGCCGGTTATATATAACACGCTAAAATTTCCCTTCTCTGATTCTATGTGCCTGTGCTTAGAAGTTAACGACCCAGACTGACACCAAATCGGTCGAGTTTCGATCCCGGCCGGAGGCAAGTGAATGTCTAGCTACACTGATAAGCTGTGATACAGCGAAACAGGCTTGTATGTGGATGAGGAATAATTGAAATTTCTAAAAATATAAGGTTTTTTATATTTTATTACGAGCAGTATAGGCCGGCCTTGCTCGGGTATAATGAAAGCTTTAAAACTAATCCATGATCCTGGAGCTCAGACTCTTTGGACGTTGGCACTAAAGACTAAAAGCAATAGTTGTTTCCAGTTAAAGCGAAACCGTAGACTGAAAGAAAAATGAAATGATGTAAGTCAACTTTTGATTTCCTGGTATCGATATCAAATAAGTTTTTTTGGCCTTAAACTGAATTTTGAAGACTAAATAAGTCCTCTGAGTAAATGGTATCATGGCTGAGACTAAGAACTACAATTATACCTACTTAGATCCAAATCCGAAGCAAAAACTAAAATAAAAGGGCTGAAAAAATACAGACATACAGGCAGATAAACAGACACAAACAACTTGCCTTTTATAGATATATTATCGATTTTCTGCACTATTGTAAGAACTGCAACCTTGATAATTCTGAATATCGTTTCTTATGTCTTTGTCTATGAGTGTATCAAATTTGATTAAAATCAGACCACTCCTTCTATAACCTGATTTTTTCGATTTTCGATATTTATCGGGGGTAACTTGACACAAAACCTAGCTAAGAATACTCGCAGTCGCTTATAGTACAACTGTGTAAATTTTCAAGAAAATCGGTTCAGCCGTTTCGGAGTCTATAATAACTGACACACAGACACACACAGACACAGACAAAGATCCATTTATAAATAAGTTTAGATTTGTCGAGTTTTGTCGAGCCTTTCGCTGGCAGTTAATTTGTGAACAAATTTTCGGCGCTCTACGCCCTCGTCAGGTTACTGACTGAAGTTCTCGAGTGATATTTCGCCCTTTCTGCTACAATGTGCCTTTATCGTTTCGATCAAGAAAAACAAAGTCGACCACACCTACATCCAGGCTAGCTTCTGCAAGCTCACATACCGAATCAGATGGAAAAAGCAGATCACTACAGCGGAATCTAACGAAACAACCAAATGCTTCCCAAAACTATATGAATCCAGATACTTCGGATTACCACCCAACGCCAACAACGGAAAAGAAGCCAACCTCAAAAGATCGTTCGTTGAGAAAGGAAAAAATAACGAAAAAAAGGAAGATATATATATATCCCTGGCTACGTAAACAAAAAACAAATCAGTTAAAAAGAGACGCACTGCAAAACGAAGAAGACACATCGTAGCTAATCGGCAGAAAGAACGATATATATCACTTGAGAACTTCAGTCATTAATCTGACGAAGGCGTAGAGCGCCGAAAATTTGTTCACAAATTCACTGACAGCTAAGGGCTCGACAAAAATCGACAAACAATAAAATAATTTAACAATGCTGTTTAAAAGGAATATGAATACATTGAATAAGGATTTTTGTTTGTCTTTAACTGTAAAATTAGGGATAGTTTGATTTGTTTTATTTTACGGCATATCAACACCTCAGTGGGTAATATTTAATGCCGAGATGAGTGTTACAATAGATTCGTATAAATAAAATATGTTTTTTTTCTTAAAAAAATATCAGTTTATACAGGAGTTTCTTTGACTGGAATGTGCGTTGTGGTGCAGTGGATATCGACTCGGAACTAGAAATCGGAGATCCGAGTTCGAAGACCAGTTGAATTCCTCGCATTCACTTGCGCACAAATACCCTTGGGAAATGTATTAATCCGACTCTTCCTTCCAGTTATGAGTTAAAAAACAAAGATTGTGTTCTATAGCTTTGGCTGGCAACCAGCCTACAGCAGAAAGCAATGGCTACCAACTGCGGGATAATCTTCTGCTCAGTCAATCATGTCTCGAAAGCGACATGATCGCCCAAAGCGTGTATCACTTATGGCACTTAACTGACTGTTTTGTTACACTGACGTATTTTTGTTGAGAGTTAACTGCATTGCTGGTAATATTTATCTCTTCAAAAACGGACTGACGATATTTTTACTATAAAAATGTAGTTTTTGTGATTTTTTTAGTTTTGACACGAGTTTGGGGGGCGGTAACTGTTTGTCACGCATGGGAAATTAACAGATGCTACCACCCTGGGTCAGAGTAAAACTGGGAAGAAGAATAATTAAAAGGTGGCTCTATGCTCCACAAAACTCTTGCTGCCGGATGTAGTTTATCGTCATACCCAGGACGGTAAAATTAGAGAAACGATAGCACCGCGCAACATCAAGAAAACTCCAGGGAAACACAATGAAACAAATGAGATTTTGTATTATCTTCTAATTTTCCTTTTATTAAATCTTTAAAAAATATTTTCGGGGGGGACAGACACAAATAAATTTTTAAAAAATACTGAAAATTGCTTTTGCGTAACATCATATTAAAAGCTAACGTTCATCATCTAAAAATACAGAATCCGAAAACATTCAGAAGTTTATGGTTTGTCATATTTCACCACGGTTCTCCTCTTTAAGTGCATATTAGCGTTTTGTTGTACTATATATATATATATGAGCATCGCTCATTTAGTAAAATGAATTAGATCACTCTGGCTATTGGGCGCGTATAGTGATAATATACACGCTAAAAAGTCTGCCTTCTTCTACGGAACGGCCATAGCCCAGAGGTAGAATCGTCGACTGACGCCAATTCAGTCGGGTTTCAATCCTGAGTTAAAAAGCAACCTGAATCTAACCGTACTGATGAGCTGTGATACAACGTAACAGATCTGTCCGCGGATATATATATATATATATATATCACAAGCTTCTTCAATGTATCTAATGGTAACTCCTGCCAAGCAGCTTGTATTTCTTCCCAAATAAAATAAAAATCAGTTATATCCAATGATAAGAGAATAATAATTACCATATATATATATATATATATATATATATATATTCTAAACATATGCTGTTAAATATAAGAGACAATGAATGTCTATTATGTTTAATCATGAGCCGTTCTAAACGTCGTATTTTGGCTTTAATTACAGTTGAAAATAAAGACAAAAATTCTTCAACATTTGGATAATTTTTTATTGATTTGCTTCTAAGCTTTCGGCTCACATGAGCCATCTTCAGAGAGGTTATTTAGACTGAAATACAATAACATCCACCATCACCGACGATTTTATTTTGTGTTGACATAAAACTCCGCTTGGCAACGGCAATAGTTACCAAAAATAATAAACGCAGTTCTCAAATATGTAATGCGGTTTTATGACGTCACCCAGCGTGATAGCGCGAGATGACAACAAAACTATGTAGTCAAATGCAATGTGTTATGTCCGAATTTAAAGGTGATTTTATTTAGTGTTGGTTGTTTAGATTTGATGTACATGGCCTCCAATATCTGCAGGTTCCTCTTACTGTGTGTATGAGTAAGGATCACCGTATTGTTGAACAAAATCTGTTTGATATTACCTACATATTTATGTTTTTCAGAGAAATGTTGTTTAATTGTACTCTGATCAGAAAGATGACATGTAAGTCTACGGGAGAGCGTGGTTTTAGCAAAACCAATATATGTACTGCGTTTTTTATTAGTATCAGAGATGCAATCTCTGAATGGGCATGTTAATTGGTACACTACATTGTTTTTTTGTAGAGAATTATTTTTGGTAACTATTGCCGTTGCCAAGCGGAGTTTTATGTCAACACAAAATAAAATCATCGGTGATGGTGGATGTTATTGTATTTCAGTCTAAATAACCTCTCATGTCTTACGGCAGGATTAGAACCTTGTAACAAAATTTTCGTAACAAAAGTTTATCGTAAATAATCAGGCCGGTAGAAATAAATATATAATACTGTTTGATTATAAGCAGAATATCTACTTAAATACGAGTATCGATCAAAAATAATGTTCAAACAAATAATTTCAAATTGTCGGTTGTTTATAACCAGTTTCGTTAATCTTCGTTAATTTCCGTAACATGTTTACATTTGTTGACATTACAATACATTTCAGAGCAGAGATGATTATTAAGATGAATTCGAAAATTTTGTTATAGGTTTAATTTGACTTCGTCTAGACTGATCGTCATTCGTGATCGAGAGGTCTAAGACGCGCCAGATCAATTGGTGGTTTCCCATATGTGGATAGGAGTCGCAGGTTCGAATCCTGCCGAATGACACCAATTTTCATAACTAAAATAGATCGTAAGTAATCAGGCCGGTAGATATAAATATATAATACTGTTTGATTAAAAACAGAATATCTACATAAATACGAGTATCGATCAAAATAATGTTCACACAAATCAATTTCATATATATATATTTGAAATCCAACTAAGAATATAAGTTATAGAAGACTGACCCTTCGGTAAAATGGTTTTAAATATTTTAATTATCTATAACCCAAAATGCCAAATGCAGGTGAGGGATACTAGAATCAAGCAAGTGCAAAAATTTAAATACCTAGGAAGTGTTCTAACAGGAGATGGAATGTGCGACACAGAGATCCGAAGACGAATGGGCATGGCAAAGGACACGTTCCAGAAGCTGAGTAAAGTATTAAGACACAGGAAACATTCACTAGGAACAAAGAAAAGAGTACTAGATTGCTCTGTGATGTCAGTTCTTCAATATGGCAGTGAATGGTGGACAATATCAACGAAGATGAAGGAAAAACTTGAAGCAGCTGAAATGTGGTTCTACAGAAGGATGCTGCGGATATCATGGACCGAGCATGTGAGCAATGATGAAGTGTTGGAAAGAATGGAAACGAAACGGAAATTAATATTTAGCACCAGGAAAAGACAGCTAAAGTTCCTGGGACATGCAATGAGGAGGGAGGGCTTGGAGAACCTGATACTGACAGGCCAGATAGAAGGGAAAAAGAGACAGAGGAAAGCAGCAGATAACATATTTAAAGGGCCCGAGCAGGTGGGTGACAGAATGGGGGTTGCGTAGTGTAGCAGGAGAAAGTGTGCTAAGAGCCACCAGGGATAGGGAGATGTGGAAAGCCATGATTGCCTACGTCCTGAAAGAACAGGGCACATAAAAGAAGAAAAAGAAGAAGAATATCAAACTTCTGCCAAAAATCTAATCCAAAATTCACCCAGAAACCGATCTGGTACTGTTGTGCAGGAAGATATATAGGAGGAAAATTATGACAAAGAGTGACAGGTTATAGGGGGTGTCAGGAAGTGGATCAGAGAAGGATGTGAATACTGATGAGGTTGGAGTGGACGGAAAAAGAAGCATGAGAGAGAGGATGCAGGTTAATGAGATAGAAGATGACTATTGACTATACATTTAAATTCTTGGAGATTGTAGCTGCCGAGGAAGCAAGTAAGCGGAAGGGAATTCTACAGGCGGGAAGTGCGAGAAAAGAAGCTGTTAGAGTAGAATTTGCGTTTACAATTTATTAGTTGCATAGTAAAAGGGTGGGACCTAGTTGCTAATCTTGTTGCTCGAGTAAATTTATATATAAGGGACACCAGTGAGCTTAGTTCATCAGAGCAGAACCCGTATTTGTAGAAGAGACACAGGGAAGCCACATTGCGCCGGTGAGAAAGTGACTGTATCCAAATTGCCAAATCGGGATCTATCACATTACAGATTCTCTGTTGGATTTTGTCAAAGATACCTAAGTGGATAGCAGGAGCACCCGACCAGATATGGCAGGAGTATTCAATGCACGGGCGGATGGTAGATTTTTATATATGCAGGATTGTTTCAGGCGGAAAAAAACTTCCTGGCCTCACACAGAGAACCGACTTTCTTAGCAGCGGATTTAGCTATGGCTTCTATATAGTCATTCCACTTAAGATCTGTTGCGAGAGTTAACCCGAGGAGGCGCAGTGTTTTGCTTTCAGGGAGACTAGCCTGATCCATGCTAACAGGGGGTGGAAAGAAGCAATTGTCTGTGATGGTTAATAGATAGAAATTTGATTGTATTTGAGTTGCTAAGTTGGGATCGATCATGTTACAGATTCTCCGTTGGATTTTGTCAAGGACCCCTATTTATAAAAAGAATCTTCTGACAGATGAAGAGGGAACTTAAAGCACCAGAAATGTGGTTTTATAGAAAATTGTATTTGTAGTGCATGTTAACAGTGAAGAAGTTTTAGAGAATATGACAACACGTACTTAGAATCAGAAGGTACAGTTGAAATCTCTTTGACACATAATAAGGAAAAGGGGTTTGGAGAATTTGACACTAACAGGACATAATGAAAAAGCAAAAGGAGCAAAGGAAAATAACGAGCCACATAGTTAACCAGCATGTGTAAAGGGGTAAATCAAAATCGACATTGTCTGTAACGTCGGTATGTCCCTCATTACTGCGCAATAAATTTTGAAAGGTATTCAGAAGGGAAACGCTTTTCAGAGAGACAAATGTCTGGTCATAAACGCACGTCATCCCAATAAGACGAAAGAAAAAATATTAGATCAAAGAAATGCCCAATAAAAACCGTCAGTCAAATTTGAAATTATTTTTTGCAACTACTTTTGGTAAAGATACGAACAAATATTGTCTACATTTAAATAACTTATTTGGCCGAATTCCAACAAAAGATGCAGCAAGTTGACAGCAAAAGAAAGACAATACGGAAAAATGAGGACAGCTTCCAAATGGTTCTAAAAAAGAAACAATTTCTATATAAAACTGAACTTTTTTCCAAATAGGAGACAAGACGTGACGAAACCCTCTTAGTTCATGATTTTGCCAAAATAAAAAAAAAATGTTACGGAAATTGCAAGACACTCAACAACAATTATATTACGGGGAGCAATTCATTGAGTTGTAATATAATTATGAAATGGAAATGGAAATTCGGCAGTATATCGACGTATTTTATACTTCAAATCAAAGTCGATTTATTTGCATTATTAATTATCATCTGAGACATACCTTAAAGATTTAAAATTTCTACAATTTTCAACGGAATTGTGCGAACTATTATAAATCAAAGACAACAACAAATTGTTTCAATGCAAAGAGCAAAACGCATTTTGCCATTGACCAAGCTATATCTAGACAACACGACGGCCTTGGCCTAGATATAATATAGTTGTTGGTTGTTTTGCTTTTATGGCACATCAACTTCGACGGGTTGTTTATTGGTAATACCTTTTTTCTTTCAACAATTTATTGTTGTTTTTATATAAGTTTTTGTGTCTAGTAATACTTTTTTTCTTTTCGAGTATCAAGATTCATTGGGATTTGTTTTTTAAGGGTAGGGTCCCCAACTTCTACCCTTGTTATTTAACCCATAACTAGAGAAAAGTGACTGATTATGCCTTTCCCAAGGGTACCAGTGCTTAAGTGAATGCAGGGTATTCAACTGGAATTCGAACTCGGCTCACCGATTTCTCTTTCCGAGCCGATATCTACTGCACCACAATGCACATCCGTCACTAAACGCTTACAGCACATGGTATTCCAAAGCGGTCACCCATCTAAGTACTGACCAGGCTCAAGGTTGCTTAACTTCGGTGATCGAGCGAGAGCCGGTGTATTCAACATGATATGGCCGTAAGCCAGATATAATATAGACGCTCATATTTAACACTGTTAAAAAGAGCCGCGAAATATTAAATTACCAACGGGTTTATAAAAACATCCAACTTATGTTCTTTATTATAATTACTCTGTTAAATCTTAACATTGAGTTCTCATTGGATTTAATCTCATGTAGTATTTATCTTACCAAGTACCAAGGATTATATATATATATATATATATATATATATATATATATATATATATATATTCTAGACATATGCTATTAAATATAAGAGACAATGAATGTCTATTATGTTTAATCATGAGCCCTTCTAAACGTCGTATTTTTGCTTTAATTTCAGTTGAAAATAAAGACAAAAATTCTCCAACATTTGGATAATTATTTATTGGTTTTCTTCTAAGCTTTCGGCTCACATGAGCCATCTTCAGAGAGGTTGTTTAAACTGAAATATTATAAAATCCACCATCACCGACGATTTTATTTTGTGTTGACATAAAACTCCGCTTGGCAACGGCAATAGTTACCAAAAATAATAAACGTAGTTCTTAAGTTTACGATGCGGTTTTATGACGTCACACCGCGGGATAGCGCGAAATGACAACAAAACCATCTAGTCAAATGCAATGTAATATGTTATTTCCTGTTTTAAAGTTGATTTTATTGAGTGTTGGTTGTTTTGATTTGATGTACATGGCCTCCAATATCTGCAGGTTCCTCTTACTGTGTGTATGAGTAAGGATCACCGTATTGTTGACCAAAATCTGTCTGATATTACCTACATGTTTATGTTTTTCAGAGAAATGTTGTTTAATAGTACTCTGATCAGAAAGATGACATGTAAGTCTACGGGAGAGCGTGGTTGTGGTAAAACCAATATATGTACTAGGTTTTTGAGTAGCATCAGAGATGCAATCTCTGAATGGGCATGTAAATTGGTACACTACATTGGTTTTTTTTAAAGAATTTAGTTTAGTGCCTGTTGGGTTATTATAGACTATGAGGTCAATTGTTTTAAACTTTTTATAATATATATATATATATATATATATATATATATATATATATATACCTCCAAGACCATAAAGAAAACTTTAATATGAATCCCACCACTAGGATGACAAATCCAACCAGACCAGAAATAGGAAAAATTAGCAAGAAAGTTTTAGAAATAATCAACGAACAAATCAAGGATTCGCTGGAATTGAAATTATGGAAAGACACCACAGACGTAACGGGGTGGTTCTACAATAGAAAAGAAAAGAGCAATTGCTCTTTTATCCAATTTGATATCGAAGAATACTATCTATCGATATCAAAGAAAC
This sequence comes from Ascarosepion bandense, assembly GCA_037127315.1. NCBI lineage: Eukaryota > Metazoa > Mollusca > Cephalopoda > Sepiida > Sepiidae > Ascarosepion > Ascarosepion bandense. The sequence goes on along the minus strand of JBBBDQ010001528.1, from coordinate 131,512 downwards.
TATATGTTACGGCTCTGGAATTCGCCACTCTTTACTCGGATATAACGGAAGAGGAGAAAACAATAATAATGAATGCCAAGACATCTGTGCTCATCCACAAGGAAGAACAGTGGAAAAAAATTAATCCCAACGAGGACAATTTTGATATTACGATGGGTTCGATGGATTCTGCAGAATCTTCAAATCTGGTAGGATTATTAATATTATATAATCTCACAGCCTACAAGGAAATAAACACTAAAAACATTGAACTTTATAGAGATGACGGACTTATAGTAATAAGAAATACCACAAACTTCAAAATAGACAGGGTGAGAAAAGTGAGACATAAGGAGTTTAAAAATCTAAATTTAAAAGTAACAGTTAAAGCTAAGATAAAAAAAGTAAATTTCCTCGATGTAACTTTGGATCTAGAGAAAAATATACACCAACCATACAAAAAACCAAACACAAACCCTTTATACATCCACCCAAAATCTAACCACCCTCCATCTATCATCAAGCATATACCCTCATCAATAGAAAACAGAATTATTAGAAACTCGGCTAATGAGGAAGTGTTAAAAAAACATAGTGATTTTTATAATACTGTATTGAAAAATAGTGGATACATAAACCCAAATATTAAATATGTAAACAAGAAAAGCAACCCTCGAAGAAAAAATAGGAATAGGAAAATAATCTGGTACACCCCCCCCTACAACCAGATGACTAATGGTAGGTTGGGAAGAAAATTCCTCGAGTTAATTAGGAAATACTTCCCGGAGAAAAATCCACTAAGTAAGATCTTTAATAAATACACTATAAAATCAAGTTACAGCTGTATGAATAATCTAGAAAAAATTATAAAAAACCACAATAATAATATTTTTAAAAAAATCAACAAAACCAGTAAAAATAACCAGACAACAGAAAATAACAATTTAGACGAGAAAAAATGTAATTGTAAAAACCCCATAAACTGTCCGCTAGAAAATAGGTGTTTGACGGAATCGATGATCTATCAATGCGAAATATGGACGAAGGAAAACCCAAACAATATAAAAGTCTATATAGGGAGCACTAAAAACACTCTAAAGCAGAGGATTTACCATCACACCTCTTCATTTAATAATAGCAAATACAGAAATAGAACATCCCTATCGAGATATCATTGGTACCTAAAGGAAACAAAAAAAAAACACCCACAATAAAGTGGAAAATCCTAAAAGAAGCTAAAACATGTAAGTCCTTAAATGAACCCTGTTCGTTATGCTCATATGAAAAACTATTTATTATTAGATCCCTTAAAAATAAAAATTTATTAAATAAACGTAACGAAATTAATGTCATATGTAGACATTGTAAATTATTCACATTAGAAAATGGATAAAACCTAAATTAAATAACACGCTCAGCGACGAATTAGGTAAAAATAGAAATGAAAACAAAAATAAAGCCAAATATAGAATAAGTTAGTTTTTCTTTTTTTAATAATCCCCCCCTTTGTATCAGGATAATAAACTTTACAGCAAATTGATAGATGGAACGAAAAAATAGCAGTTCGGGGTATCTTTTTGGAAAAAATATTTTCTTTAACAAATAGACAAAAGGGAAGGAGGGTGGTACTACTAAAAAGAAATATCACATCAAATGTAATAAAAGTGAAGGGAAAATGATAAGATCTGATAAATGCGAAAGAAAACAGACAAGAGAGGAATAGGGTCAAGGAAAAAGAAAAAAAGAGGAGGAAAAAAGTTGGTTGGCACAGAAATTCTTCGGGGTTAAATCCCAAAGTGAATCTCCATTCTGATTAGCCACACACACACACACACACACACACACACACACACACACACACACACACACACACAACAAAAAACACCCACATACATTCACAGTAAACCGAAAGTATTTGTCATTTAAATGTAAATCGTCTGCACAACCACACTAGCATTGCCTGATGATGAGAATTAATCTCGAAACATAGAAATCTCCATGTAGCAATGAAAAATTGACATAACAATATATATATATATATATATATTGCACAGTGCTATATATATATATAGTACTGTGCAAAATTATTAGGACAAGAACTATTTTATCTTTTATGAGGCATATTAACACAAAATAAACAATTTAATTAAAGTAATTTTATTTGATTTACTCAACAAATGCTTTAACAAGAAAAAAATACTTGTTACAAAATAAATTTAATATTTAGTATAATAGCCTTTTGCTTTGATCACAGCCTTCATTCTGTCAGGCATTGACATCACAAGCTTCTTTAAAGTATTTAATGGTATCTCTTGCCAAGCAGCTTGTATTTGTTCCCAAAGTGTGTCTTGTGAAGTAACATTGGATTTAAAGTTTCTTTATCTAAAATATCCCATAGATATTCAATAGAATTGAGATCAGAGCTTTGTGGGGGCCAATTCAAATTCCGAAACCTTCCTTCCTCTTCTTTTTTAGTTAAATAATTCTTACAAAGGTTTGGCTTTTCACTCTGTATTTGAATTACAGTGAGGTTTTTAGGAAAATCATCCATGTCCTAATACTTGTGCACCTACTTTTGTAACCTACATTTCTATCTCCTTATCTGTTTTGTTGTTCATTATTTAAATGCGGTTCTTCAACCGGAATTCAGAACAAAAAAAAAAAAGAAAATAAAAGAATAAAGAATGAAAATGAATAAAAATCAACAGAAAAAAAAGAAAAGAAAAATAAATAAAAAGGAACAATAAAAAAGAGAAAACAGAAAAAAAATAAAATTGGAGAAATGCAAATAAAGGAAGAGAAAAAAGAAATAAAAAATAAACTTGTTTAATTGATAGAAATTTCTTTGTTCAGCGTCTTGACTGATAATTTTCTCTATTCTAACGAGTTGTACGAAAAGCGTCTTTAAAGATGAAGATGTCTACATTTTTGACAAATGATCTAAACTTATTTATAAATGGAACTTTGTCTCTGTGTGTGTGTATGTGTGTGTCTGTGTGTGTGTCCCCTTTACCTATAGACTACGAAACGGCTGAACCGAGTTTCTTAAAAATTTACACAGTTGTACTATAAGTGTCTTCAAGTGTTCTTAGCTAGGTTTTGTGTCGAGGTACCCCCGATAAATATCGAAAATCGATAATCGAAAAACTCGGGTTATAGAAGGAGTGGTTCGATTTTAATCAAATTTGATACACTCATAGACAAAGACATAAGAAACGATATTCAGAAGTTTCAAGGTTGCAGTTCTTACAATAGTGCAGAAAATCGATAATTTATATATATAAGGCAAGATGTTTGTGTGTGTGTCTGTTTATCTGCCTGTATGTCTGTATTTCTTCCAGCCCTTTTATTTTAGTTTTTACTTCGGGTTTGGCTCTAAGTAGGTATAATTGTAGTTCTTAGTCTCAGCCATGATACCATTTACTCAGAGGACTTATTTAGCCCTCAAAATTTAACTTACGACGAAAAAACTTCTTTGATATCGTTAGCAGGAAATCAAAATTTGACTTACATCCATTCATTTTTCTTTCAGTCTATGGTTTTGCTTTAACTGGAAACAACTATTGTTTTTTAGTCTGTTGTGTCTGTTTATCTGCCTGTATGTCTGTATTTCTTTCAGCCCTTTTATTTTAGTTTTTACTTCGGGTTTGGCTCTAAGTAGGTATAATTGTAGTTCTTAGTCTCAGCCATGATACCATTTACTCAGAGGACTTATTTAGTCCTCAAAATTTAGCTTACGACGAAAAAACTTATTTGATATCGATAGCAGGAAATCAAAATTTGACTTACATCCATTCATTTTTCTTTCAGTCGACAGTTTCGCTTTAACTGGAAACAACTATTGTTTTTTAGTCTTTCGTGCCAACGTCCAAAGTTGGATTAGTTTTGAAGTTTTCATTACACCCGGGCAACGCCGGACAATAAACACGCATTGCTTTGGGAAATATTTGATTCACTGAGAGACGATAAAGCAGATCGATCATTTTGACAATCAGTAGAAAGAGAGAAAGAAATACAGGATCGGGACGGGAGTATCTGTAAAATCTATCGCCTGTGGGAAAGGGGCTCTACGTTTGAAAATAGTTAATGACTCGCAAGGCCGTGTAAAAGTTTTGGAATGCACCCCATACTAAACTTCAATTCATAATAATACATTATGAGTTGTAAAATATTTGATTTCTCCAATTATGTCTTTCTCCTCCTTGTCAGGAATACGTAAGCGATAAGGGCTCTCCATAGGTTCCTTTTTGCGATAACATCTGTGATAAATCATGTCAATGTACCATTGACATAATTTATTTGAAAATATAGTGGAATCCTTTCTTTTTGGATTCTTCGGGGGAAAACAGAGCGTACAATAAGAAAGAATATGGAAAGTCAGATATCTGAACAAAAATAATCTACACTCAGCCCCGTAAATAATGGTTTCAGTCTGAAATGCCATGAAGGTTACCCGGATCAAAAGACACCTGATGAAGACCAAAACGTTGTGATAAAAAGGATGAAACATTATTTCGTGTGTATATAATGTAAATAATGATAACTACGCACCCCAGAAATTTAAACAGGAATTTTTCTTATTAAATTTTTAATTTTTAATTAGATCACAGTTTGGAAACCGATTTTTTTCTATTAAATTTTTAATTTTAAATTTCTTTTCTTTTACTTGGTCAGCAGTGTATATGATGTTGGCGGGGTGGGGTTAGTGATAAGGGAACAAGTCCTGTGGATTGACCTTTACAATTTTGAAGAGATTGGTGTAGGTAGTGAATATGTTTGATTAATGAGTGTCTTTGATTTCTAGACAGATTTAACATTAGCAGCTAGAGTGTAAGTTTTTTTTATATATCTTGTGACTAGACTATATCCTTTTGGATTTCTTGGAGGAACAGGTTAGGGGTGGGATGCTTATTCAGTACAGAATATTTTTGTATTTAAGCAGAGTTTTTATAATTAATCTAAATTTGTATATTTAATCTTAATTTTGGATTTAGGAAATCGATTTTTTCAATTAAATTTTAAATTTTAATTAGATCACAGTTTGGAAACCGATTTTTTCTATTAAATTTCAAATTTTAATTAGATCACCGTTTGCGGTAAAATTTAATGTAAGAGGTAAATTTTAATGTTGAAAAAATGTAGGTAATAGGTAAGTAGGTAATAAGTGTGTAATAAGTAGAATTTTATGTAGGAGGAAATATTGAATGTTTGTATTTAAGGTAATAGGTGAATAGGTAATATGTGTGTTAGTATTTAAGGTAATAGTTGAAGTTTAATGTCTGTATTAAGGACAGTTTTTATAATGAATCTAATTATGAATATTAAACCTTTCTTTAGAATTTAGCAATTCGATTTTTTCTATAAAATATTTAATTTTTTAGAAAAATTTCTAGGGGGTCCTAGCTTTGGCTTTTGTATTATTTTTAGCATGATTGTAATTTTAGTTCTTTAATGTGCTTGCAGATTACTGTGGTTTCATGCCTCTGGTTTAAAAGTTTGTTACTATTCATATATTTAAGGATTTCAATTTTTTTCTTGGAGACAAAGGAAACATGGTTCATTTATAGATTTTGCTGTTCTTGCTTGTTTAAGGATTTTCCATTTAACTTTAGGCGTATAATTTTCGTCTTTTAACTTCCAACAGTATTTGGAGAGAGATGCCATGTTTTGTTTTTCTTTGTTATTGAAGGATGAGAGGTGATTGCAAAATCACTTTTTAAATACGTTCATATACGTATATATATATAAACAAAAATTTCGAAATTTAATTCTGTTGGACGGCCATTAGCAACGACGGAAAACAAAACCTATATTAATTCGAATGTGTTACAAGGTTTTTATACTGGCTGAAGCCCAAAAACATATCCATACACAGGAAGTTGGAATGAGATGAGATTAACAATTTTTGAATGTAAGAAATTAAAAAAGGGGAAAAGTGGGCAGAGATCCCAGGCTTAGTATTAGAAGACTTTACACTTCATCTGTAAGAGCCAAGAGTTCAAAAGTTAAAATTTGGCCATTTCACAGGGATAGAAATGGTAGGGGAGTGAGAGGGAAAGAAAGGGCAAAGGAGTGGACCGGGTAAATTATCTGAGTAGTAAGCTGTAAAAAATTCCTTTAGAAACAAAAAAAAAAAACACTGACTACGACTTCAATTTTGAAAGGAAGGGTAAAAAAAACAAAAAAACAAATAAAATAAAAACAAAGGAAGGATTTGAAATGGCCATCCAACGGAATTAAATTTCGAAATTTTCGTTTTATTTTTATATATTTGGCTCTGTAAATAGAACATACTATTTACATCGAACCCTCCACCTTGATCAATTTTAATATTAATGAAAGTAATATTAATAGGATCGGGTTTTTGGGATATACCTATTTGCTCATCATTTCGGATTTAAAATTATATATATATATATCTTTTATATATATATATATATCTTTTATAAATTATATATATATATCTTTATATATCTTTTATATTTTATATCTTATATATATATATCTATCTTTTATATATATATATATCTTTTATCTTTTTATATATATATATATCTTTTATATCTTTTTAAAAAAGACAGACAAGGTTTGATTGTGTGATGGTTAAGTTTTTATGTAATTTTCATGTGATCGTGTTATGTCTTTTGAAAAGTGGTACAAAATTATACATAGGTCTAGTTCCAGTAATCATTTAAAGATTTTGGAATCAGTCTCTATATCATTACGGAAACCGTGGAAGTTAAGTGGAAATGTGGGCCTATTTCAGGCAAACCATCTTCAGCTTCCGTCTTTATTTTACAGAATTTACATTTTCGTTTAAAATTTTCTGTACAATAAAAACGAAACTGAAGATGGTTCGTCTGAAATAGGCCCATACTTCCACTTAACTATGGAATAACGTGTCTGTCTTAACTTTTACATATATTTGCTCTATATGTATTTATATACATATATATTTAGAGCTATCCTAAAGAGTTATTCTACCACCTTATGTACAGGATGCTCCTTTGGATTCTTCGCTTAGGCGATCATGTCTCTTTCGAGGCATGACTGACTAGGCAGAACCTTTTCCCGCAGTAGCTTGCCATTATTTTCTGTGGTAGACTGCTAGACTGATAACCCAACGCTATGGAATTTTCCCTGGTATTTAACCAATAGCTAGGAGAAGAGATGAATTAATATATTTATGATGGTTATTTGAAACGAATTCGATTGGAATTCAAACTCGGCTCACCAATTTCTCATTCGGAGCCGATATCTGTTACACCACAGTGTACATATGTATGACAATAAAAAACGCCTATGTATATGAGAACAAAATCTTGATAAATATTTACATTGTATACGTTGGATGTAAAGTTGTATCGCTATGACACTTTCATTTAAGTGTCAAAAAGTTGACTGGCGAAATTAATTAAATGAAAATTAATTAAATGATAATTAATTAAATCACGATAATAATTATTTTATTAAACCATTATAAAAATAAGTTAATTCTGGGTATCCAACATTTTTAAGAACCAGGTGTAGTAAACCGAAGTCATTAAGTGTAAAGATATCTAGACCCAAGCGGAAAATGCTGACCTATAAACTGTCACTAAAACAAAACACTCAGCAGAAAATTACTTCAATTCCAAAATATAAATATATTTTGAGCGTGGCAAACATGGGGTCGCTTCACCCGGGATTGAGTGCAAGTATGGCACAAGGTAATAAATCATTGATCAACCAACCACAGGGCCTGCTTCGTGTTAGCCCACCTCGATGACTGTGACTAATTGGCTGATTATCTAAACCAATCAGATGCAACCCAGGGGATTGTTACGATGATAGCCATTGGCTGGTAATCCCTATTGGCGAACCAATCAGGAGCTAATTATTCGGGATTCGGGCCCATAAATAGAGAACACCCAGAACAAAAATTCGAGTCGGTTCATTCTTCGCTGCCCAGAACCGAATCCGTTGCCACTGCATACTCCATTATTGACACTGCCTAATTGCAGTTACTATTTCTTCGAGCTAAGGAAACTTTTTCCGCCAGTCAACTACATTCACCCCTCACTTCACGGTGTTTGTTTTACCTTGATAAAAAATATTGTATACCTGTGTAAATAATCATTTCTTACTGTTTATAACAAACGCTTTTCGTCATTTCTTTCATGGTGTGGCAACTATTCTTCTTCTCCGAGGCCAAATTCAACACTCCATCGATTGAATTGTATCCATCCCGACATTTCGCGGATCTTAAGAAGCAACGTGGGCGCGGATGGAATCAGAGAACATCCAGTCTGGAACATGTAATCACGAAACCACCGGCCAACCCGGTATCGTGAAAATATAGTACCACAACGCTATAAATATTCCTGGGAAGGGGGATCCATGGCTTTCATTGGATTTTTAAAGGAGTCAAGAACCCAGCATTTTCAATCTTCAGCGTGTTTTTTAAATTGATAAAATACCTGTTATGTTAGTTGGTAAATTTCTCTGAATGTCGATCGAATAAATTTTTTGACGTCACATAGAAAATTGCAAAAGATCATGTCGAAGTTCTGTGTGATGTTTCGACTATTGTCGGTTATCATCAGTCATTTTCAGAGTAAAGAAAAAAATCAATAGATAACCAGTGCAGAATTTACATATTCATTTCCTATAATGAAGAAACAGATTTTTTACATCGCGTTACTAATATAACCTGATTATTAAAATGCATTTTAACACGAGCGCATTAGAGAGCAAATTTATTGATAGTAGGTTGCGATATTTTGACGTAGAGAAGCTCCATTACATTTTATTGTTTGTTTGTTTTTTGTTTGTTTTTGTTTTTGTGCTTTTTTTGTTTGTTTGTTTTTAGTGGCTTACCGTTCTATTTTCGACTGCAACAATAAAGTTAATTAGGACGGTAATCATTTTTTGTATTTACATCACAAACAGAGAATCTCTATCGATCCATCTCAATCAATCAATATATCAGTCTCTTCATCCGTATGAAGGTTTTTCTAAACATATACTGTTGAATATAAGAGACAATGAATATCTATTATGCTTAACCATGAGCAGTTCTGAACATCGTATTTTGGCTTCAATTTCACGTGAAAATAAAGACAAAAATTGTCCAAAATTTAGTTATTTTTTATTTTGCTGGTTCTAAGCTTTCGGCTCACATAAGTCACCTTCAGAGAGGTTACAGGGACATTAACATAAATACAGCCACCATCAAAGATGATTTTATCTTGCGTTGACGTAAAGCATTGCTAAGCAACGATAACAGTCACCGAATAACAGACGCAGGTCGTAAATTTGTAATGCGGTTCTATGACGTCACACTGCGTGAGAGACCGAAATGTTAACAGAAGTATATGTTTAAATGCAATGTAATGTATTATGACCAGATTTAAACGTGATTTTATGAAGGGTGGAGTGTTTTAATTTAATGTAGATGGCCTCCAATATCAGAAGGTTCTTTTACTTTGTGTATGATTGAGTATTATTGTGTTATCGACCAAAATGTATGTATGTATGTATCACATTCTGTTCACAGAATGTGATATATACATACATATCTATCTATCTATCTATCTATCTATCTATCTATCTATCTATCTATCTCTCAGTCTTTTTATTATCTATCTATCTATCTATCTATCTATCTATCTATCTATCTATCAGTCTTTTTATTATCTATCTATCTATCTATCTATCTATCTATCTATCAGTCTTTTTATTATCTATCTATCTATCTATCTATCTATCTATCTATCTATCTATCACAGTCTGTTCATTATCTATCTATCTTCTATCTATCTATCTATCTATCTATCTATCTATCTATCTATCTATCTATCTATCTATCACAGTCTGTTCATTATCTATCTATCTATCTGTCTATCTATCTATCTATCTATCTATCTATCTATCTATCTATCTATCTATCACAGTCTGTTCATTATCTATCTATCTATCTATCTATCTATCTATCTATCTATCTATCTATCTATCTTCTTCTGTTTATATCTATCTATCGAATGAAATTGTATTTAGATTACACACACACACAAAATTTCTATCTTTGTATCTATCAATCTCAGCAAATTCTATTTAATTTTAATTCACACACAATCTATGTATCTATTTGTATTAGATTTTGAATTAAATACACACACAGGCTAACTTCTATCGAAGTAAATTGTATTTAAATTACACCCACATACACACAGAATATCTATCTATCTATCTATCTATCTATCTATCTATCTATCTATCTATTAAATCAAATTGTATTTAATTTACACAAAACATTTATATATCTTATTGTAATTTAATTATATTCACATAATCTAATTATATTTAAACTAGCAGTATAGCCCGGCGTTGCTCGGGTGTAATGAATGCTTGAAAACTAATCCGTAGTCCTGAAGCTCAGACTCCTTGGACGTTGGCACGAAAGTCTAAAATGCAATAGTTGTTTCCAGTTAAAGCGAAACCATCGACTGAAAGAAAAATGAATGGATGTAAGTCAAATTTTAATTTCCTGGTATCGATATCAAATAAGTTTTTTGGTCATAAACTGAATTTTGAAGGCTAAGTAAGTCCTCTGAGTAAATGATATCATAGCTGAGATTAAGAACTACAATTATACCTACTTAGAGACAAACTCGAAGCAAAAACTAAAATAAAAGGACTGAAAAAATACAGACATACAGGCAGATAAACAGACACACACACAAACATCTTGCCTTTCATATATATATATATATATATATATATATATATATTAGCAATTTTCTGCACATTTTCTAAGAACTGCAACCTTGAAACTTCTGAATATCGTTTATTACGTCTTTGTCTATGAGTGTATCAAATTTGATTAAAATCGGACCACTCCTTCTATAACCCGATTTTTTCGATTATCGATTTTCGATATTTATCGGAGGTACCTCGACACAAAACCTAGCTAAGAACACTCGCAGATGCTAATAGTACAACTGTATAAATTTTCAAGAAAATCGGTTCAGCCGTTTCGGAGTCTATAGGTAACGGACACACACACGCATACACACAGACAATGTTCGATTTATAAATAAGTTTAGATTATATAGACACATAACAATCTATCGAATAGAATTTAAATTACATAATCATACAATATAACTAACGATCTATTTAATTAAAACGTTTTAAATTACTCATACGTATCTATTTATCTTTATTATAATGAAATCACTCCAAGCAAGGCGATACTGCCCCTGAGATTCTAGAGTTTATTTGGAGTTAAAAACAATCGGAGACTTTATAAGGAAAGCGAAACCCAATCCTAAACAGGAAACAATGAATAGACCTCTTCTTCTTCTTCTTCTTCTTCTTCTTCTTCTTCTATGTGCCCTGTCCCTTCAGGGCGTAGGCGATCAAGGCTTTCCACGTCTCCCTATCCCTAGAGGCTCTTAGCACGCCTTCTCCTGTTACACCATGCAACCCTCGTTCCATCATCCACCTGATTAGGTCCTTCAAATATGTTATCCTCTGCTTTCCCCTGTCTCTTTTTCCCTCTATCTTTCCTGTTAGTATCAGGTTCTCCAAGCCCTTCTTCCTCATTGCATGTCCCAGGAACTTCAGCTGTCTCTTCCTGATGCTCAGTATTAATTTCCTTTTCGCTTTCATCATTTCCAAGACCTCATCATTGCTCAAATTCCCGATCAATGATATTCGCAGCATCCTTCTGTAGAAACACATTTCAGCTGCTTTAAATATTTACTTCATCTTTGTTGATATTTTCCAGCATTCACTGCCATATTGAAGAACTGACAACACATAGCAATCCAGTACTCACTTCCTTGTTTCTAGTGAAATTGTCCTATTTCTTAATACTTTACTCAACTTCCGGAATGCTTCCTTCGCCATGCCAATTCGCCTTCGGATCTCTGTGTCGCACTTTCCGTCTTCTGTTATAACACTTCCAAGGTATTTAAATTTTTGTACCTGCTTTATTCTAATATCCTCGACCTGTGTTTGGCATATTGGGCTGCCTTTGGTTCTGTGGAGTTCGCATTCCTTTGCTCCTGGCTTCTTAGGCAGTGTTATGAAGATCGACTTGCTGAGGTCATCTGGTATTACACCACTAGTCTTCTTAAAACAACGGAGGAGAAGAATTAACACGACAATCAGTCTAACTCTGTGTTTCTTTTTTGGCCATGCCTCACCTCATCAGCTCTAGAATCCTGATGTCCCCCCTCCCATATGTTGATATATAATTCTTATGTAAAAAGTGAACTCGGTTTTAGGTGATGCTTAAAACACCAATACTTTGATTTAAGCTTTTATTTTAACCTTAAAATTTAAAGTTTGTTTAAGGCTCAAATTGCCTTAAAGCCTTAAAGTGGCTTAAATAAACTTTAAAACAACATGGCATCCATGAAAAACAAAAAATAAATAAAAGACAAAGTTCTGAGCAAGAAATTACCAAAAAATAAAATATTAGGGATTGTCTTATATTATTTTTATGTTTATATGAAATAATCAAATAAAGTTTCAAAGCATGTCATAGAGAATTGAAATATTTATATTAAAATAAAGTTCTAAAATTATTTTAAAATGGAAGTTATTCACCAGGTGGCAGTGCAATCGATGGTAATTTAAAAATCCAAGACAAATGATGAATGAAAATATATGTAACATTGCTAAATGTTTATTTATTGGAATGTTAGGGCTAAGAAATCACAAGAACAAAAACTTTTATTAGCAAAACACCTAAGAATCGAATTGCCCCCTAAAAAATCAAATTGCCTCCCTGTTACCGGTCTACTACTACGTTACATTTATGAAATATTTTGCTGTAAATTTTACTGTCGAAATGCGATTTTCATAATAATTTTGTTTTCCTTCTAAATGATATGAAACAAAAGAAAGAGATTTATTCATTTTTATCAACGTTCTTCAGAAATGTTTTAAGATAAATGTTGCTTCTATATAAGTCGGCATCATATCAAATATTTCCCCATTCGCGTGTCGGCTGCTTTCAAATACAGGTAAGTAATGGCTGAGAAGACGAAGAACGAGACCGCATTTACATCCGAGTGAACAAAACAAGTGACTTCGTTAGCTTTTGTGAAAAGGCACTATTGAACACCGGGTAAGTGCATCCGGGATTTGAGGAAATCTTGTCCGAGACAAAGGTCAGCATTGTTACCAAAACTTCCTACGCCGTTGTCGAATAACTGTGTGTGTTTTTTTTTTTTGTTTTTTTTCAATATTAACAGAATTCAACGACGAATGAAATTGCAACGTTATCATTGTAGACATTAAATAAGAATACAAAAACAATCTCATGCATACAATTACTGTTGATTTGTTTGCTGCAGGTGGGGGATACTAGAATCAAGCAGGTACAAAACTTTAAATAACTGGGAAGTGTTCTAACAGAAGATGGAACGTGCGACACAGAGATCCGAAGGCGAATTGGCATGGCGAAGGAAGCATCCCAGAAGTTGAGTAAAGTATTAAGAAACAGGACAATTTCGCTAGAAACAAGGAAGAGAGTACTGGATTGCTACGTGCTGTCAGTTCTTCAATATGGCAGTGAATGCTGGACAATATCATCAAAGATGAAGGAAAAACTTGAAGCAACTGAAATGTGGTTCTAAGAAGGATGCTGCGAATATCATGGATCGAGCATATGAGCAATGATGGGGTCCTAGAAATGATAGAAACAAAAGGGAAATTAATACTGAGCATCAGGGAGAGACAGCTGAAGTTCTTGGGACATGCAATGAGGAAGGATGGTTTGGAGAACCTGATACTAACAGGTCAGATAGAGGGGAAAAGAGACAAGGGAAAATAGCGGGTAACATATTTGAAGGACCTAATCAGGTGGATGATGGAACGAGGGTTGCATGGTGTAACAGGAGAAGGCGTGCTAAGAGCCACCAGGGATAGGGTGACGTGGAAAGCCATGATCGCCTACGTCCTGAAGGAGGAGGGCACAAAGAAGAAGAAGAAGAAGAAGAAGAAGAAGAAGATTTTTATCCATTGTTTCCAGTTTAGGATTGGGTTTCGCTTTCCTTATAAAATCTCCGATTGTTTTTAACTCCCAATAAACTCTAGAATCTCAGGGGCATTATAAGTGTTCTAACAAAAGATGGAAATTGCAATACAGAGATCCGAAGGCGAATTGGCATAGCGAAGGAAGCATTCCGGAAGTTGAGTAAAGTATTAAGAAACAGGACAATTTCGCTAGAAACAAAGAAGAAAGTACTGGATTGCTACGTGCTGTCAGTTCTTCAATATGGCAGTGAATGCTGGACAATATCATCAAAGATGAAGGAAAAACTTGAAGCAGCTGAAATGTGGTTCTAAAGGAAGCTGCAAATATCATGGACCGAGCATGTGAGCAATGATGAGGTCTTGGAAAGAATGGAAACGAAAAGGAAATTAATACTGAGCATCAGGAAGAGACAGCTGAAGTTCCTGGGACACGCAATGAGGAATGATGGCTTGGAGAACCTGATACTAACAGGCCAGATAGAGGGAAAAAGAGATAGCGGGCAGCAACGGATAACATATTTGAATGACCTGATCAGATGGATGACGGAACGAGGGTTGCATGGTGTAACAGGAGAAGGCGTGCTAAGAGCCACCAGGGATAGGGAGACGTGGAAAGCCATGATCGCCTACGTCCTGAAAGGACAGGGCACATAGAAGAAGAAGAAGAAGAAGAAGAAGAAGAAGAAGAAGAAGAAGAAGAAGACTTGTTCAATCCATATTGTCATTAACTGCCTGAATATAATAATTGGAAACATAATTAAAACCTCTACTGGGTATAAAGTGGGGGATCTGTTTTCTATTGTTATGAAGTAATAAACTGATCCTCCACTAATAATAATTTTTTTGCACTATTGTAAGAACTGCAACCTTGAAACTTCTGAATATCGTTTCTTATGTCTTTGTCTATGAGTGTATCAAATTTTATTAAAATCGGACCACTTCTTCCATAACCCGATTTTTTCGATTATCGATTTTTGATATTTATCGGTGGTACCTCGACACAAAACCTAGCTAAGAACATTCGCAGACGCTTATAGTACAACTGTGTACATTTTCAAGATAATCGGTTCAGCCGTTTCGGAGTCTATAGGTAACGGACACACACACACACATACACACACACAGACAAACTTTCATTTATAAATAAGTTTAGATTAGATAATGTGGATCCAAAATGCAGGTTCCGTGACAAATACTAGGAAATCTTAGACCATCTAAATTCAGGATATTCAGTACTTGCTCGAAAGGAATATAAAAATCGTCACGATAGTGTGGGTCAATATTTACACTGGATAATCTGCAAACACTTGGGAAAAAATGTAAATAAACAATAGTAGAAACCTCACTCAGCTCCGGTTACAGAAATAGAAGATGTCACCATTCTATAGGATTACACCATCTATACAGACAGGAAAATTGAAGCAAATAGGCCGGACATCACTGTCAGAAACTGAAAAGAAAGACTTGATTAATTGGTATGGTTTGTCCAGCGGATTGTAACATGGCAACCAAGGAATTTATAAAATAAAAAATAAAAAACTTTCAAAATATAAAGACCTGGAAAATGAAATAGAAAAAATGTGGAAATTTAAAACAAAATTAGTACCAGTGAGAGCAGGTGCTCTTGGAATGGTAAAAAATGGTAGGATAGAACATATTGAAAGAATACCTGGAAATTCCACCTTAAGCAATACATAAAAAAATTGACTTGATAAGTACAGCCCACACACTAAGATGAACTTTGTCCATGTAACTTTAGTGATGTTATGAAAGTTAAAAAAAATTAATGAAATGTAACCATGACAACACACCAATACCTGCCTTAGGTCTTTCCGCGAACTTAGTAGGTAGTGTGACTATAGTAAAAATCGAAATATGATCAAAATAATAATAATAATAATAATAATAATAATAATAATAATAATACCTTAATGAAATTGTACTCAAAACTACATTTCACACCTATTGAAGTACTTTGTCTATCGGGGAGAGATTTTTCTATGGGTGTGAAATTAGTTGTCTACTCTTCTTAGACGGTAAATTAATATACACAACACTCTATATTCATAAACTTTCCACGTGTTCATTTACAAGTAAAACAAAATTAACTCTTGATAATGGCTAAAAGTATAGCCGAAAGTGCTCGAAAGTACAAAACCTTGGGACAATTCTTATATAATTTGAGTTCTGAAAAGAAAAAAATTATACGAACACATGAAAAATTATATAAAAGACATAATGATAATACCTTGTTGGTCATTTTTAATGAAACCTGTATAAAAGAAAGATTGTTGCCCAAATACAAAATATGCATGTACACACATAAAACAGACATATTATATATATCTCAGCTCATCAGTAATGCTAAACATATATCAGCTCATCAGTACTGCTAAACATCCGATTGCTTTTACCCAGGTTTGAAATCCAACCGAATTGGCGTCAGTCGGTGATTCTACCACCGAGCTATGGACACTCGGTAGAAGGAGGCAGACTTTTAGCGTGTGATATACCATGTATTCATAGGCTAGTAGTCAGAGTGCTCTTATTCATTACTGAATGAACGATGCATAGACGCTAGAGTAGCTACTGTTTTTCAAAGTCTAACATTCTTCCAGAGTGCTCAATCAGGGTGTGAGAAGGTAAATATATATATATATATATATATAATGAATTATTTTGAACATTATTTTTACCGATACTCGTATTTAAGTAGATATTCTGTTTTTTAAAAAAACAGTATTTTTTTATATCTACCGGCCTGATTATTTACGATAAATTTTTATTACGAAAATGTGCGCTACCCAGCAGGATTCGAACCTTATTACATAGGGGAAGAACATACCATTTGATCTGGTACCGTCTTGACCACTCGACCATGGATAGCCTCTTGATCAGAAGAGGTTTTTATCATGCTTATATAACACATTATTCATTACAAATTGTCGGTTGCTTATAACCAAGTTTCGTTAAAATTCGTTAATTTCCGTAACATGTTTACATTTGTTGACGTTACGATACATTTCAGAGTAGATATGCTTGTTTGCGGTAAAATAGAAAATTGTGTTATATAAGCATGATAAAAACCTCGTCTGATCAAGAGGCTATCCATGGTCGAGTGGTCAAGACGGTACCAGATCAAACGGTATGCTTCTCCTATGTAATAGGGGTCGCTGGTTCGAATCCTGCTGGGTAGCACACATTTTCGTAATAAAAATTTATCGTAAATAATCAGGCCGGTAAATATAAATATAAAAATACTGTTTAATTAAAAACAGGATATCTACTTAAATACGATTAGCGGTAAAAATAATGTTCAAAATAATTCATTACAAATTGTCGGTTGCTTATAACCACGTTTCGTTAAAATATATATGCATATATAAAAAAATACACACAGACTCTCTCTATATATATTCTAAACTTATGCTGTTAAATATAAGAGACAATGAATATTTATTATGCTTAATCATGAGCAGTTCTAAACATCGTATTTTGACTTTAATTTCAGGTGAAAATAAAGACAAAAATTCTCCAACTTTTGGATAATTTTTTATTAAGTTGGTTTTAAGCTTTCGGCTTATATGAGCCATCTTCAGAGAGGTTACATGGACGTTAACATAAAAACATCCACCGTTGCTAAGCAACAATAACAGTTAGCAAAAATAGCAAATGCAGTTCGTAAATTTGTAAAACGGTTCTATGACGTCACACCGCGTGAGAGCTCGAAATGATAACAGAACCATATATTTAAATGCAATGAAATGTGTTATGACCAGATTTTAATTAAGTGTGAGTTGTTTAGATTTAATGTACATGGCTTCCAATATATGAAGGTCCTTTCTCCTGTGTGTATAAGTGAGGATTATTGTATTGTTGACTAAAATCTGTCTGATATTACCTACATGACTATATTTTTCTAATAAATGTTGTTTAATTGTCATCTGATCAGAAAGGTGATAGGTAAGTCTACGGGATAGCGTGGTTGTAGTAAAACCAATATATGTAGTGGATTTATTATATATATATATATATATATATATATATATATATATATATATATATTAATGCAGGTTTCATTGAATAATATAGACAAGTTTTGTCTATTAATTTTGTGTAGGATCCGTTCATACCGTCTGACATACTTGATGGTGATGTCGTTAAAAGACAACAAAAAATCACAGTATTTGTTGAATTTTTTATCAGGTCTAAGCTTTCGGCTCACATAAGCCATTATCAAAGAGTAAATAATAACACACAGTAAACATAGAACATTTAAGCTATTAACAATGAAGATAATTGAATTGAAAATATAAGTCCATCCCTACCGTGGCGGATGGCCGAAGACAGTGACAAGCACTGAACCCATGGAGACTCCGTCACGTTGTATATATATAGTGTTGTTTGGATCAACAAAAGGTACTTCAGTAGTACAAGCTAGTAGAATTTTTTTTAGGATGTTGGGATTAATTTTGAGTGGGGGTAATGAAGGATTACTGTAAACATTTCTTATAATTATATCAATAGTTTCACTGACGGGTACATTAGTAAAAAGGTTTTCCACATCAAGTGAAGCTATGATTTCATTATTAGGTTTTTCACTCTTGAGGATTTGGATTGCCTCTAGGGTTGACTTTATGCTGTATTTACTCGGAAGGTAGGGTGTGATAAGCTGGTTAATATATATATAAGCGTTTTACCCCGAGCAAAGCATGTCACTGCTACTACTGCGCAGGGGGCTACATAGAGTGGAGAAAGGATGATTAAATATAGGAAATGTCAGAGGGTGGATGATAGGCGGGTAGGGATACCGAGAATGGTTAAATATAGGAAATGTCAGAGGGTGAGTGATAGGCGGGTAAGGACACCGAGAATGAGGGTTGGGTAGATGAGAGTGTTCTGAGAATAATTGGGAGTTAGTGTGATAGAAGGTGTCTATTGACCCTACATTTAAACACCTGGAAATTGTAGCTGTCGGGAAAGCAGACTTGTGGAAGGGAGTTCCACAGGCGGGAAGCGCGAGAAAAGAAGCTGTTGGAGTAGAATTTACGGTTACATCTTATTTGTTTAACTGTAAAAGGGTGGGACCTAGTTGCTAATCTAGTATCTCGTGTAAATTCGTGCTTAGGCGGCACCAGTGATCTAAGCTCATCGGAGCAGAAGCCATGAAAGTAATTGTAGAAGAGGCACAGGGAAGCCACATCACGCCGGTGAGAGAGTGGTTGCAGCCGGGCTGCCAAGTCAGTATCAACCACGTTACAGATCCTCCTTTGTATTTTGTCAAGAAGTCCAAGGAGAGCAGCAGGGGCATCCGACCAGATATGGCAGCAATATATATATATATATATATATACTGCTGCGATGTTCGAACAGCATCCAGAAATTGTGGGAGCAATTTTCTCCCACTCAGTAATCAGGCACTTTCGATTCGCGGCAGCCAACTGAATGGTTTTCCAAATAATGTCATTGCATTTTTCGTACCGTCCATTGTTTTCGAAGTTTCAAGGCTTAGTTAGACTTAGTGCACACTCTTTGATTGTGGAGAAATTGTTTAAGTTGTTCTGACATGAACGATGTCTCTCAATCTGAATGGAGATATGTTTGAGCTCCGACCAGAAGCTCAGATATTTATTACCATGTTTCCGAATCTATCTGGGCAAGGAAATGCAAACGGGTATCGCGAATATTGATCGATTATATAATAAGCAGGTATTTCTTTTTGCGATTCTAGGGGACCTTTAAAAACCAAATTTAGCCTTCCGGAGGCCGTTTATAAAGGCGTCCATAATAAGTTTGTTCCGGTTTTATTTTTCATTCGTTGCTTTAAAAATTACAGTTCTTAATTCAGTTAAATAGGCGCTGGATTTTGATTTTCGAGTGGCGAGTAAGTGTCGAGCGAAAACCTCCTTTTTTATGCTTGACATGATTTTCGTGAAGCAAATTTATCGCTTTCTCATGAGATTCAGATTCCTCATAAAAAGAGGAATCTGAAATTACTCTTTAGATAGAGGAAATAGATTATTCGTTATCGGCATTTTCTTGTCTATTTCTCGGTGAGAGTCCGTCGGATGTGAGTTTGAATTTTGTTTAATGCCATATCAACACCTCTGTGGGTTATTTGATGCCAAAAATGTGGGGTTTTAAGGGATTTTTTTAAATATTTGGTTGTTTGGTTATAATGAGAAGGGTTGATTTAGTCAGATTTTAATTAAATTTTTTGTTTTTATTCTTTTTTATTTTAGAAAACTGAAAATGTCTTCCAGTTTTGTATTCAAAAGTGTTTTGTAGAGAAAAAAATATTAACACATTTTTGAAGGAACATAATTATTTATGTTCCTTCAAAAATGTGTTAATATTTTTTTCTTCAAAAATGTATATTTTTCTCTGAAAAATCTATTTTTATGTCTATATTTCTATAAAAGTGTATTGTTATACTTTCATAGTGTTTGGACTCCAGTTTGGGGGGTTAACTATTTGCCCATAGCTGGGACTCCAACAGGTGCTATCACTCCGGGTCAGGGTCAGGGTGGACCTGGGAACAACAGCAATTAAGAGGTGGTTCCATGCTCTTCACAACCTTCCAATCAGAGGCCTTGCTGCCGGATGCAGTTTCCCCGGCATGTGTCCGTCGATTTAAAGGTTTCTACGAAGTTTTCGAAATCTGATACGTCCATTATCCAACAGCTGTGATATCGTTAGGGTCGACGTCGAACCTTTGGAGTCATATACAATGTTTCATGTTAATGCTTAGTTAAATAAATTGTAATGAGAAATCAAACACAGATGAAACTTACCTGACGTTTTATTCATCTTAGAATTGTGTTTGTCCGAGCTAGACTTGCTTGCATACAGAATATGTAGCAGTTAATTGCCATACGTGATACACGCTTGGGCGATCATGTCTTGAAAGAGACATGACTGACTGGACAGAAGATTATCCCGCAGTAGGTTGCCATTGCTTTCTGCGGTAGACTGGTTGCCAGCCAAAACTATAGAACCCAATCTGTCCTGTTATTTGACTCATAGCTAGAGGAGGACGAGATGTATTATATTATTAGGTAGTAATTAGTGGGGGATCAATTTATTACTTCATAATAATAGAAAACTCGTCCCCAACTTTATGCCAAGTAGAAGCCTTAATCATGTTTTCAACTATTATATTCAGTCAGTCAGTTAAGTGCCATATGTGATACACACTTAGGCGATCATGTCTTGAATGAGACATGACTGACTGGACAGAAGATTATCCCGCAGTAGATTGCCATTGCTTTCTGTGCTAGACTGGTTGCCAGCCAAGGCTATAGAACCCAACCTCTCCTTTTATTTAAGCCATAACTGGAGAGAAGAGGCGGATTAGTACCTTTCCCAAGAGTATTTGTGCGTCAGTGAATACAAGGAATTCAACTGGAATTCGAACTCGGCTCCTCGATTTCTCGTTCCAAGTCGATATCACAACGCACATCCTGAGCCAGATGAACTCTTTATGGGTAGTTAAGAAAGACTGTCCACATTTTATAATATGTTAGAAATTCGAGAAATAAAAAAAGCAACTAAAATATTACTTAATTAGACTAATAGTATTTATTGTATATTAGTAAGCTTTGACCAAATACAGAGTGCGATGAATAAATTGTCACCATTTTATATTTTTAATTTCGCACCTGCGCGTTATTTGTTTTTCGTTTTATTGACTGCACAGTATAGTAGGGGGAGTTGGGCCCCCTCTGTGGAAAAAGGAGCACAATGACACAATTTTGGAAACGGTATGCTGTACTGCTTGTCATTCGCAATGGAATACGAACATTTCAGAGTATTTTGTAGTGCCGATAATTCGGAAAGAGTTGGATGATATAATCAGTCAGCATCACGGTGTTTGAAGTGATCGCTAATGATAGCGATGTTATGCCTTCTTTTATTTTTCCACAGAGCGTTAGACTCAACACGAAGTCTTATATCAAGTGACTTGACAAGATAGTGCTACCCAGGGTCAAGAGGATGGCTGCTGAAAGACCCTATATGTGGCAACAGGTCACTGCACTATGTCACACAAGCAGGAGAACCCAATAATGGTTGTCATAAGCAATTACATCTGGCCACCTTATGTAATATATTACCTTGGCCGGCAAAAATAAGATTGACAAAATATCCGGCCGTGGATGATGGTGGTGGCGGGGTGCGACGTCAAAGGCAGAAACACAGGCGATAGCTGACAAAGATATGATTGACAAAAATATCCGGCCATTGATGGTAGCGGCGCGGTACGACATCAGAGACAGAAACACAGTCGACAACCGGCTTGAAAGGCGATAGCCGGCGAAGATGAGTGACAGATGTATCTGGCCGTAGATTAAACGACAACTCGAAAAAGCCAAAATGTGCAGGAAATTTTGGTTTATATAAGTCTGACGTTTGTGGCCAAAGAAATAAGAGAAGAGAGATTCCCGATGGTTGAAGAAACCGAGACTGGCTACTCCACAGAACTGACACCGACGACAAAGAATAAAAATATAAGTTTATATTTTTATATATACGTGTTCCTCGTTTTCTATCAAGACGATCGTTGTTTGTCCTGAGAGCTAGTGGTGTTATATGACAATTACTCCCCAGACTGTAAACTCCTTGATTTTTTTTAATCGTATGACCCCAAGCAAGGCGGTAACGCCACTGATGTGCAGGGGGCTACGTAATAGTGAAAATATTGGAAAGGAGAAAGCCGGAAACCACATCCTAAACAGGGAACAAGGGATGAGCCTCTTAACCTGTTCACTAGACGTGGGTAGAGTGTGAACCGGGCGATAGATAGATAGATAGATAGATATTAAGAGACAAGAATCAGATAGATAGATAGATAGATAGATAGATAGATAGATAGATAGATAGATAGATGTGGGATAATTGAGCGAGCGTATCCAAAAACAATGTGAAATGAAGACGCTAATAGGATACAACTGACGTCATCAATGCTATGATCCGGTTGGTCGAAATACGCGTCTTTCGCACGCCAAGTGTCACAGAAGAAGTCGGTAACGACGACCACACGCAGGCGCGAGTCGCACGACCAGCCGTGGTCAGGAGGCGAATTTCAGAAAATGGCGAAAAATCGAAAAAAATTCCAACACGAAGATGGAACTAAAGTGTTGCGTTCGGCTGGCAGGCGAATCTGACGCGCGGCGCAGCCAGCCACCGGCTTTCCGGATTTGAACGACCACACGCAGGCGTGCCTCAGACGGCGGCCGCACGCCGGCAAGCACTCACTCGCTCGACCGGCTGGTGGTGGTTCTCAGTAGCGCGCGTTATGTGCTGGATATTGTTCCTCTTGTTCTTTTATAATAACTGGATTATTAAACTGGCTGATTATTAATAATCCACAACCCACTCCTGGAGTCAGTATAATGCCATCTTTGCAATAATTTTTTTTCATCTATTAGACGAATATTATTCATCACTTTTTCTTTAATACCAGAAACTGAACTCCACAAATGAAGCTAAAGAACTCTGGAATCAGTCTACAGAAAATTGAAATAAAGAAATAAACGTTTCTTTTCTCATAAGTGCTTCTTTTTATACGAAACAATCTGGTATTTTACAAAACTGTGCCTTTTTGCCGACATAAGACTGTGTGCTCCTGAAATGTAACACAATGTCGGCCGTAAAAAAAAAATCAATAAATAAAAAGTATATTTGCAGTCAGTATTTGAGGTCTTTTATGAAAAAGATGTTACAATTATAGTCTTTCACGAGCACATATCCCACCAGCTATTGAGGCAATTGTGCCTATTTCACGCACCTGCTTCTGCGCTGAATATTGCTTCGCCATTTTAGGTATTTTAACTTATATTTGTCAATTACCGACACGTTATTCATTCCTTTTAGTATAATGCATATTTCAGCGAATTGCATCATTATAATGCTTTTTTTATTCGTTTATAATGCTTTTTTTTTTTATTCGTTTATACCTTTTATTTTTATTTAGAGAGTTTTTTTCTTTTTTTTTTTTTTTTGCGTATCGGTATGTGTTCCAGTTACTGGACACACACACACAAATATATATATTGTTCTTTAATTGCTATTTCTAAACAGCGAATCTTTAAAAACTGTAGAAAATCTAATGTCTTTGCGTGTACGTCAGTTCCATGAGGACGAAGGCAGGTTCTAACGTTGTTGACACTTTCAGGGAACGAGAAAAAGAGAACGATGAAACCAAAGAACTTGGAAGGCAAGGTACAAAGAAATAAAAAAAAGAAAATCAAGAGAAAAATTCAGGGAAACAGAGAGAAAGAGAGAAAAGAGAGAGGGGGAGAGAAATAAGGAGCGATATTAGGTACCGGTTAAGTTTACTGAGCAAACTCAGTCAGTCAGTTAATTGCTATACATGAAACACGCTTGGGCGATCATGTCGAAAGAGACAAGACTGACTGGGCAGAAGATTATCTCGCAGTACGTTGCCATTACTTTCTGTGGTAGACTAGTTGCCAGCCAAGGCTATAGAACCCAAACTGTCCTGTTATATAGCCCATAACTGGAGGGGGAAGAAATGTATATATCATTAAGTAGTAATTACTGGGGGATCAATTTATTACTTCATAACAATAGAAAACCGATCCCCCACTTTATGCCCAGTAGAAGTTTTAATTAATTTTCCAGCTATTTTATTCAGTTAGTAAGTTAAGTTAAGTGCCATATGTGATACATGCTTGGGCGATCGTGTTTCAAAAGAGACATGACTGACTGGGCAGATTATCCCGCACTAGGTTGCCATTACTTTCTACGGTAAACTGGTTGTCAGCCAATTTATTTAACCCATAACTGGAGAGAAGAGACGGATTAATACCTTTCCCAAGAATATTTGCGCATAAGTGAATGCAAGGAATTCAGCTGGAATTCGAACTCGGCTCCCCGATTTCTCGTTACGAGCCGATATCCAATGCACCACAACGCACATCCAATGTGGTACCAGGCGTAAATAGATGTGGTCGAGGTAAAGAAGCTCGTTAACCATGAAAATACTTATAGAACAGACAGAGGGAAGCTACATCAGGTTGGTGGTAAAATAACAGGAAATGGATCGATTAGATTTCGGATTGAAATTTGGATTTTATCGAGAAGCTCAAATAAAACCAAGAAGGATCAAGCCCTCGTAGTTAGCGCTAGGTTAAAAAGAATGTCCCCCGAGGCAACAAATATGGCTGCTGAATTGCATGCAGAGAAACTGAGAAATGCTGCCAAAAAGCATATCGTGTGGGTCACATTGTCGGATAAGCGGACCGTGACTATAAACGCGGGTATAGTTGAGGCTTTTCATGACTACTTTCAGGAACTGTTCACCAGGGAGCCCGATCAGAGTACGGCTCAGTTAGACGCCTATTTGGCCGACTTTTCCCACCTTGAGGCGACTGGGTGTGAGAGTCCCGTGAATGAGCCTGAGATCTGCGATGCGTTGAAGCTTGTTGGCCGGGCCAAAACTCCGGGATTAGATGGTCTTCCTTACGAACTGTACTTCAGTTCTTGTCCCTTTACTGGCACTGATTTTCAACAACTGGATGAAGGAGGGGTCTATAGCCCAGCGCTTTACCAAGAGTTTAGTCAAGTTGCTGCCCAAAAAATCAAGGACGGAGGGGATGGGGTAGATAACTTCAGGCCGTTGATGATGTTAAATACACAGTTGATAATTTTAGCCAAGGTCTTATCTAGCCGTTTGCAGGCTGTCCTCCTTAGTCTGATTGGCCCCGAGCAGACTTGTGTTGTGAAGTGTAGTCCTATTAAGGACAACCTTCATTTAGTACGCTTGATTATCGAGAAAGTTGACACTGAAGACGCGATGATCAATTTAGATCAATCCAAGGCATTCGATCGGGTTGACCATCGTTTTCTGGAATTTGTCCGTTAGGTAGCCGGTTACTTTCGCATTTTGACCTGACTTCTGTACACGCCCCCCGGTGCGCTGGCGAAAGTGAATGGGGTACGATCGGAGCCTTTTCTATTGACTCGCCCTATTCGTCAAGGTTGTCCGCTTTCGCTTCTGCTTTGCATTCTTGCTTTGGAACCTTTCCTTGGCAAGTTGAAGGCGAATCCGGTCCTACGCGGAATCTCCTTACCTGGTTCTACCACCTCGGCCAGGTATTCTGCATTTGCTGACGACGTTTTGGCTCTTGTATCGAGCAGAGCCGAGACTGACGAAGTCAGCAAAGTAATCAGAGATTACGAAATGTGACTGGGGCCTAGATTAACCGCGATAAGTCTATTGGGCTGTGGTGGAACGCGCAGAAGGGAGTTTCTCTTCCCGGGCCTTTCCTCTGGATAGACGGGACGGTAAAGATACTCGGCGTCTGGTTCGGTCCTGATCTCCAGTTGGAAATTGGTCAGAGGTACGAGTAAAGGCCGAGGCCTCAGGTCATCCGTGGTCTCGGAGAAATCTTTCCTTAAAAGGGAAGGTGGAAGTATGTGTTTCGCGCATCTACCCAATTCTCCTTTACCGACTCTCGGTGCTTCCACTCTCGTATACCATATTAATGACATTAGTCAGGGTCTTGTTCTCTCTTGAGAGGAGAAGGCAAAACTTTCAAGGTGTGTCGGAAGATGTTACCACCACCCTTCTGAAGGCGGTCTGAGTATGCTTAGCGTTGAGATTCGTCAACATACGCTTTGCATTACCTTTCTAGACCAAATGTGTTCGCAAGAGGATGGGAATGGCGAATTCTGGAATGAAGACGCCCACAACAACTTTCCGTCCTTAGGAAGTTTTGCACTCCTGCGAGGAGGAGGTCAGACGTTTACCTCGGGGTGAGTGCTCCTTCTATCGTGAAAGCCAGTTAGGACTCAGATACCTCTTACAGGCGACGGATGGCCTCTCCAACATCCAGGCGTTGTCTCTTCGGGCATTATATCGGCTGCTTTGGAGGGGTCTGTTCCAGATGATCTTAACGACGAGCTCGGTCTGACGAAGCAAGTGACTCGCTGTATATGGTCTGGGTTGCCGGGATGAAACGCCTCACTAATAACGAGGTATCACTTACCTGGCTGGTGATGCGAAAGGCTCTCTGAGTCGGCAAAAAGTTTTCTTCAGCGGGTTTGGGTAGTTCGCCCAACTGCGTCCGCTGCGGTGATTCAGTGGTCCAGATTTGTCTCACGCCTTCTTCCACTGCAAGGTAGTTGTACCATTGTGCAAGTAGCATGAAGATTTCATGGTTTGCATGCTACATGGAAAGTCCTTGAGGTTGCTTCTGTTTCTAGCAATGTCGTGTCGTCGTTGACTAGGGCTGAGCATTATGTGTTCGCACGCTTATGCGAGTCGTGATATGGACGAATCGACAGAAGCAATTCTATGGGGACGAGAAGTTTTCCTCCTCCAAACTGATCTTGCTCTTTAAGCATCAGCTTAAAGTCAAGATCAGGACGGAAAGGCGACAACTCCCTCCATCTGTATTTGGAAAAAGTTAGGTAAATCTTGCGCGCGTCTGTCGATTAAAAGGAGCTAACTTGGAGTGGGATTTTGATGCCGGTTAGGCATTAGGATATTGGGGATCCTCCAGTAAACATCGTCAATTCCGCCCGAAAGTAAGATTTGGGGCGGACCTGAAGGAGACTACCACCACCTTTAAATTTTTTTTTTTTTTTAACTTTTTTCAGTGCAATCTTATCGATTACACCCTATACTTTCCGACCGAAAAAAAAATTGGAAAATTTTCAATATTTAAATAATTTTAGTGGGGGCTCAGTTTTTCATACAACGTTATAGTAAATCGATCCTCCATTTCGGAACCTCTCGCCGGTACGACATTACCACCACCTGTAAATTTGTTGATTATAACTTTTTTTTATTTACTTTTCTCAGTGCAGTCTTATCGATTAAACCCTAAACTTTCCGAATGACAAAGAAGTTGTAAAAATTTCAACATTTAAACAATTTTTTCGGGGTGGGGGGGGCTGTCTCAGTTTTTCATCCAACCTTATAGTAAATCGATCCTGTGCAATTCACTTTTTTGCTTGCGCATATTCAACAACTGAATCCTTTGCGAAATTTTTCAATAAAGCCATTCTTGGAGTTTCCGAGGAAGATGCCATCGTAAGAACTGAAGAAAACTTGAAAAAGACTAAAACCAGAGCAACAACTCATCCCCCCAAAAAAGAAAACAAAGCGACCCCAACGCGAGCGGTTCCAAAATGGAGGATCGATTTACTATAACGTTGTATGAGAAACTGATCCCCACCTAAAATTGTTTAAATTTTTCTAATTTTTTTTTTTTTTTTTTTTTTTTTTGATAATCGGAAACTTTATGTAATAACCTATAAAACTACGCTGGAAAAAGTATATAAAAAAAAGAAAAACAACAAATTTAAAGGTGGTGGTTCGAGTCTCCTTCAGGTCCGCCGGATATTTTTTTTTTTTTCGCCATGTTTAAACTTAGCTAGGGTATGTATGGTCACTGGCGCCACTTTTATTATTTTTGTGTCCCCACTATCTTTAGTTTCATTCCCCACCCACTTCCCCCTTATTTCGCTGGTGACAATTTCCGTTTTCGTATTTGTTATTGTGTTTTGATGAATGCGTGATTGCGTTTATGATTGAATGAATGACTGTTTGATTTTTACAAGTCCCACGAAAATTTCGCCCAGCGAATTAATGTTTCTGTCACGATTAAGGACTGTGCGGAGTTTTTATTACTAACAACATTTTTGTTTAGTTGTTGTAAATAGTATTATCCATTGTATTCATCGGGTTTTATTTTTTTATTTTAAATTTGTTATTCCCCACTCCCCGACAGACAAATTGTACATATGGGATTAGTTAGATTTTTACAGAGTCTTTGAGGCATTATAGTGTTTGTAGTAAGAATGTGATATTTTATTGCAAGGGATATTGTATAGTCTGCTTGGGTCAACGAATGAGGCTAGCTAAGTTAATTTAAGACAAATAAAGACCTTCCTTCCCCAATCCCCATTTTTTGCCTTATTTCACATTTTTTTTGTATATATAAAAAATAAATATCGAGTAATTATACTTATTTTTATAATCATTTCACCTCAAGCAAGGCATTTTACTGCCACTACATAGGAGAAGGTGTGCGTTGTGGTGCAGTGGATATCGACTCGGAACGACAACTCGAGGAGCCGAGTTCGAATTCTAGTTGAATTCCTTGCATTCACAAATACCCTTGGGAAAGGTATTAATCCGTCTCTTCCCTCCAGTTATGGGTTAAATAACAGGACAGATTTGGCACCTTGATTGGCAACCAGTCTACCGCAGAAAGCAATGGCAACCTACTGCGGAATAACCTTCTGCCCAGTCAGTCATGTCTCTTTCGAGACATGATCACCCAAAGCGTGTATCACGTATGGCACCTGACTGACATAGGGGAAAGTGATGAGAAAGAGGGGTTATAGGGGATGTCAGGAGGAGGGTAATAGACGGATAAGAATAAGCGGTGTAATGGGGATGAAGTGGATGGAGAAAAGAGCTTGAGAGAAAGAATGCGAGTTAGTGAGATAGGAGATGTCTATTGACCTTACATTTAAATTCCTGGAGATTGTAGTTGTCAGGGAAGCAAGTATACGGAAGGGAATTCCACAGACGGGAAGCGCGAGAAAAGAAGCTTGGCTAGCAGTCGTTGATTTCTGTTTCTTTCACTGCCTACGAGCAGGAAAAAATACAGACGAGGCTTCGTCGATGGGAAAAATCGACTGTAGCCCTAACCCGGCCTTGTGCAGGGTCAATGGGATATTCTTGGCTGAGCTTAATGGCTTGAAGACCTCACTTCAAAATGGTCTTGTGTAGCGTTCCGCCTATGTGGAGAGGCAGATAAATACAGAGCGAATATACTAACTAGCTGTTCACTAGCAGTGTATCTATTTCACAGAGCGTGCGAGTCTTACGTGGACATTATTGGAGAAGAGTAAAGTGATCACACCGATCCAAACTCTCTCTTAGTCAACTCTCTGCTTCCGAGCGGAGATGAACCCAGTCGAGACTCCGTCGAAGGGTAGAGTCTCGTCTGAGGTGAATAAACAAGAGCCTCCCTTAGCCTTAACCTGGGTCTAATCCTCACTGTAATTGACCTTGTGTCCCATCCACTTTGGTGAGGAGGTGGCAAATAATTAGTAGAGTACAGTGATTATACTGACCAGCAGTTCATTAGCAGTGTATCTATTTCACAGAGCGTGCAAGTCTTGTATTTGTTGATATACTATTATTCCCAACCTCCATTTTGGTGATTACTCATGCAGTAACCTTTTAAGGTTGCAACACATATGAAAAGAAGTAAATAAAAAAAAAACAAAGCAGGAAATATTTAAAATCGAATTTTTATAACGATACAGCTGAAATCAAACGTTCAGTCGCTTAACGAGAATCACGTTTTGTCTCGTTGATGTAGATTTTGAAAAACTACATTCTTTTTTCTGTTGTCGCCGGTTCGCAGTGGGAAAATGTCAAATGAAAAAGGTTTTTTTTTTTGGTAAATTGTTTTATATATTTTAAATTTTATGCAGTACACATTTTACAACTATCTGAATAAACAAAATACAAGCGGCCATGAAAATTAGATGATAATGTGGCAGTAGGGGTCACCATTGTAGTTGTAGGGTGATGGTTAATTTTTCTTGATGGAAAGTTGTAAAAGACCTAGTGGAGGAGAATGATTGCACTGACCAGCAGTTTACTGGCAGTTTAACGACTTCATGCAGCATACAAGTCTTGTGTTTGTTGATATACTATTATTCCCAACCTCCATTTTGATGATTATTCACACAGTAACTTTTTTACAATTATTATCACAATATTTAAGCTCTTGTGCCTTCTGACCTCCTTCAGGTATCTGTCAATCCAGGTAACCTTCAGGCATTTTAAATCACTATAATGCATCTTGAGGATTGTATTCAGAAAATAATTCTTTATTCACTTATGGATAATTTTCAGTTTATTTGCATTTTTAGTAACCTGCCACAGTTTAGTGGTTAGTAGGTTTACCTTGCATATGATTCTTGTCAGTACTTTTCACTTAGTACTCTATCATGTTGACCGTATACCAAATTAAATTTAGTAAATATCAATTCTATTTGTACATTTTTCTGATATTTTTTCTTATGTAGAGTTGGATTAAAGTCCCTATCTTTGTTATTATTGTTGCATACCTACCTATATACAGTAATGGGATGTTCCTATCCTCTTTAATACATGGACATTATTAAAGTAGAGGAGAGTGATTACACTGACTAGCAGTGTATCTACTTCACACAGCATGCAAGTCTTGTACTTGTTGATATAATAGTATTTCAAATCTCTGTTTTGATGATTATTCACACAATAACCTTTTAGGGTTATAACAATTATTATCACAATATTTAAGCTCTTGTGCCTTCTGACCTCCTTCAGGTATCTGTCAATCTAGGTAACCTTCAGGCATTTTAAATCCGTAAAATGCATCTTGAGGATTGTATTCAGGAAATAATTCTTTATTCACTTATGGATAATTTTCAGTTTATTTGCATTTTTAGTAACCTGCCATAGTATATTGGTTAGTAGGTTTACCTTGCATATGATTCTTGTCAGTATTTTCCAATTCGTACTCTATCATGTTGACCATATACCAAATTAAATTTAGTAAATATCAAATCTATTTGTTAATTTTCCTAATATTTTTTCTTATTTAGAGTGGGATTAAAGTGCTTAACTTTGTTATTATTGTTTCACATTCATAGTAATGGGGTGTTTCTATCCTCTTAAATATATGGACACTATTGGGGTCAAGTAGAGTGATGATAATGACTAGAAGTTCACTAGTAGTGTATCTACTTCACACTGCATGCGAGTCTTGTACTTGTTGATATACTAATGCAATAACCTTTCAGGATTACAACAACTAACAATAGCATGCAACGAAGTATCACCGCCTTCTTTAGAGTGATGGCTCTCCACCATTTCCTGTCATTTGGAGCTTTAAGTATTTTTCAGTTCTTTAATTGCACTTACTGTAATTTTTCTGTTATCGTTTCACTTAAACTCATTAAATGGGCGATCCACTGTTTTTTTATTCTGCTCGGAATATATCCTGAAGTCCCCAGGCCCATTTTCAATTATGTTACCCAAACATTTCAGCTGCATTAGATTCCTTGTAGTTCCAAATATTGTGTAAACTTTCCTTTTTTTTATCTGTCCAAGTATAATTTTGTGATTCCACAATTTTGTGAAAAGTTGATTGATCAAGAAAAAGGGGCTTTATGTGAATAAATTCTTTCTTGGTTCTGGGTGTTGGCCTTTTTGATACTTATGTATACAATATTTATTTGCATGAAAATACAAAGTATGGCACAAGGCCGAAAGGGGAGGGGTAGAGGCTGGTACTCACTTAACTATCCTATACCTAGCTAAACACTATCACGACCCAATCACACATTACAATTTACACAATCATCAAAAGAAACCACCCATCACCTCCCAATCCTTCATACACCACAATACCACAAACTTACAAGGGAAACCTAAAAGACGGGGAAAAACCCATGACAATAAAAATGTATTTATATACAATATAAAATATAATTTAAAACATTTAATGAAAGATGAAATGATGGGAGGGGGATGAACCCAAAAACAAACTAAAAATACAAGTAAGACCAGTCCATCCCCAAAAGAAGTGGCCGCTGTATTCCGCTAAACGGCGAAATCAAGAATCACACTCGCTAAGGGAGTGTGTGGGGGAAATAATTAATGGAATGGAACAATCAATGGCTGAACCAGTGAAGATAAAATGAGGGAATCTCGACTTGGATCATAACAAAAGGGAAAGCCGGGTACAGAAAATGAACACATTCATTCACATTAAATACCTACAAAAGAGAGCTACCTTGGTATAAGGACATCTACGAGGGTCATTCAATAAATAAGGTGAATTTTTCGGTATAAGCACTTCTTCGAGGGTCATTCAATAAATAAGGTGAATCTTTCGGTATAAGGACATCTAAGAGGGTCATTCACTAAATAAGGTGAATTTTTTCGGTATAAGGAGTTCTATACAGATAGAAGCTTACTTTTTCTTTTTTTTCAACGTAGTCTCCCAGCAGTGTCACACAATTTTTCCATATGTGCACAAGCTTCCTATTCCCTCAGCATATAAAATCCTTGGATGGATGTCTCAGATGTGCTCACAGCACTTTTGACTTTCAAACTTCTTTACACAGTTTAGCCCACTTGTAGAAATTTCTTTTGGCTGAAATATATGGCACCATACACAGTTGACATTCTCCTATGAATTTCAACTGGTTAGCACCCTTCAGCAACCAAAAACTTAATAACTGACCTCTGTTCAATCGTGGAGCCTGCTTTTTGGTCGGCCATCTTTGTTAATCTCCAAAACTTTTTTTTCAATCTGCAAAAAAAAAAAAAAAAAAGAAAAAATCCCTTTGAAAAAGAAGAAAAGGAAAAAAATAAAAAAAAGTAAGCTTTTATCTGTATTAGAAGTTCTTATACCGAAAAATTCATTTTATTTATTGAATGACCCTCGTAATTTCACGTAAAACCACAAGTTGCTAGAAAACAAAAACATAAAAAACAAGTCATGTCTTTAGGCTCGTCAGATCAAGCCTTTCGTATCGATGTCATGTAGAACGTCAAACACTTCAATAATAAAAATGGCTGCGAACATAAAACAACCCACTTTTTTGTCGTAGTGAAGACACTCTTTCTTTGAACCTCGTTGATTAACGCCACAGAATCAGAAAAAAAAAACTAAAGCAAATAACTGAAGCCACATCACCCGAGAACGTTCAATAGCAGCAACGACTAAAATAGATCAAAACTTATATAATAAATAGAACTTTGTCTGTGTGTCCGTTACCTATAGACTCCGAAACAGCTGAACCGATTTTCCTGAAAATTTACACAGTTGTACTATAAGCGTCTGCGAGTGTTCTTAGCTAGGTTTTGTGTCGAGGTACCCCCGATAAATATCGAAAATCAATAATCGAAAAAATCATGTAATTGAAGGAGTGGTCCGATTTTAATCAAATTTGATACACTCATAGACAAAGACATAAGAAACGATATTCAGAAATTTCAAGGTTGCCATTCTTTCAATAGTGCAGAAAATCGATCATATATATATGTATAAGGCAAGATGTTTGTGTGTGTGTCTGTTTATCTGCCTGTATGTCTGTATTTTTTCAGCCATTTTATTTTAGTTTTTGCTTTGGGTTTGGCTCTAAGTAATTGTAGTTCTTAGTCTCAGCCATGATACCATTTACTCAGATGACTTATTTAGCCTTCAAAATTCAGTTTACGACGAAAAAAACTTATTTGTTATCGATACCAGGAAATCAAAATTTGACTTACATCCATTTATTTTTCTTTCGGTCTACGGTTTCACTTTGACTGGAAACAACTATTGCTTTTTAATCTTTCGTGCCAACGTCCAAAGAGTCTGAGCTCCAGGACCATGGATTAGTTTTAAAGCTTTCATTACACCCGAGCAACGCCGGGCTATTCTGTTAGTCTTTACATAATACGTATGCCCGTAAACATAGTCCGAGAAAACTATCAGTAAATCTGACCCTGTTACTCTCTGTAGGAATGGCGAACCCTTCATCAGTATTAAGCATGAATATCACGAATACTGGAAACACATTCCGCATCGTACGTCACATAGGCGCGTTCCACTGTTGTCCCAACCTTAGTTACGGGGTCATGAAACAAAAATTCTTGCATGCGAATTGCTACATTAATTTCAACCTTCAACGTTCGCACACTTAACTCCATAAATCAGCAGCCTGAACTCGTCTCATCTGCCACTGAACTGAATATCAATATCTGTATTCAGGAAAACTTCTATTCTCATCCTCATGTCTAAGTCAAACATCACCGTTGAGAAAGGCTGGGTCTTCATCTCAAGCTCAACTTGGAAACATTCCATAGATACTACCATTGGCGCTGTTGGTATATTAATCACTGCACTAGCCAATAAGGCACTCATGAAAACTGAAAAGAAAAAAAATCTGTATCTAGAATTATCGTAGTTAAGTTCAGTAGTAACCCAAAGAAGAGTAGCTGTAATATAATAGTTAAAATCGCTTTTCTTTATTCGTAAGGATCTATTTTCTATTTCTTAATACTTGGCTTATTTTCTGAAAGGCGTCTTTCAACAATTTTATGAGGTATCAGATTTCTATATTACGCTTTCCATTGCCTCTTACTTGTTGGGATGAACAAAAACTGATAAAAATAAAAGTTTAGTGTATTTTAAAAAATAATAAAACAACTTTTATTCATGTAGTAGCTGTACCCGTCCACGCGTTGCTATAGCTCAGTTTGGTTAAATGGTAAAAAAAGAAGAAATTTATTTACTAAACCAACGAAAGAAATGGAATATCGATAATAATTCGTTGAAAAAAATGAATAGAAATTTAAGAAAAAAAAGGGAACAGATTTTTGTTGTTTACGCCCGCCAAAATAGAAATAATAATAAAAAAAGGCTTCGTTTACCTTAAATGTGCAGTTTTCTTATGTTTTCTATGAAAAAACAAAGTTGTCTGTAAAACGCGTCCGTATTGAAAATGAAAGGTTTTTGATTCGGCTCTCATCGGCTCTAATATATTTGCAAAATATATATTTTTTAATATTGTAATATTTTTTAATATAACATATATAAAAACACGCTCGTATTCGATTAAAATGCTATCGTAAAATTGCAAAACAATTGGAGCAGCCGTTTTCTAGATTAGTGGGTAGTAACAAACGGACAAGTACATTTTTATTTATATAGATTATCTGAGAACAATAAAGATTTGTTCGAATTGGAACCATAAATTCCACTTGCGTGTCAGCTTGTGTACGTGTTTAATTTAGAACTGTTACGTTCATCGTCCAGACAATGTAAATAACTTGGTTGTATTTTGAGTTATCGTCTGTATAGGAGAAGGAAATTAGCTTCCCCTAACAGTTACTGAAATATTCGGTAAGTTAAATTTCTAGACTTGCTTGTTTTTGATGTTTCGTATACGTTAGTTGAAACCTGGGGTGTGTTTTTTTCTGACTGTGACTAACAATTTACTTGTAGTTCTTGTTGACTTAGAAATTCCTCATTGCACACTTATTCCCTTCCATTGTATTCTCAGTATTCGTCGATAAAACAAGTTAACTATTTTAAAAACACAGCCGACATTTTAACGCTGATGAAAATGTTTGTTTCTTTGCTTGCACCGAGAAATTTTTACGAGTGCAAAAATAGATAAGAATTTTAGATTTGAATTCGAAATGCAACAAATAAAGAAAAACGTATTAAAAATATGAAACTGTTAAATATTTACTAAAAATAAAATTCCGTGAATTGCAGCGGACAAAAAATTCAAGCCTAAAAATACATAATGGAAATTTGTAGTCGATATATATGGCGGTTATAAAAAGTCTTTGCCACCGAGTTGTAAACAAGTGTAACAGCACTCGTAACAACTAATGTATTCCTCTTATGTACTGATGCAAATAGTGGATGAATGGTACTGTGTTTTATAGTGGGTTATCCGTTATAGTGAAACAGTGTAAGTGAATTTTGGCCTTGTTAGTAGATAGCCCACTATAAGAGGGGTATAAAACAAGAAAATCAAATCATATATAGAAACAACACACACACACACACACACACACACACACACACACACATATATATATATATATATATATGGCTATTGGTCGTGTATAATGATAATATACATGCTAAAATCTGCCTTCTTCTACCGAACGCCCATAGCGCAGAGGTAGAATCACCGACTGACGCCAATTCGGTCGGGTTTCTATCCTGCGTTAAAAGCAATCGGAGTCTAACCGTACTGATTATATGTATAAAGAAATAGGAATATATATATATATATACATATATATATATATATATATATATATATATATATCAGTTAAGGTTTTTTACAAATAAAAGTAATGTCTTTTGGTTGGTACAAAGGTCGTTAAAAATGTTCATAGCAGTAATTGCCGAAAATGTTTGTGCGTATGTATGAGTGTGCATTCATTTTTTAGGAGTGTCTTTGAAGTCTCCGCTCAGCCGTTTGGGTACCGGTCATTTATTAAGTGGCTCAGTGAACAGTGAAGAAGAAGATGAGAGAGAAAAAAAGAGGCAACCATAATAAGATCGCTTGACGTTTGTTAAGGGACGTGTTAATTATGCTCGTATTTTCTCTACTGTCGATTGTTTTCTGTGTCGTCCTTTTATTACGTCTTCGGGGCTCAGAACAAGTCATTTGGGAATTCACACACGGATTTAATTCTGGGCTTCCCATTGGACGATAGACAAAATTCACGTCGGCTCGCGAAAAGGGTCTGTAAAAAGAATTTGATATTTATTTATTTTTGGTTTTCCACCGGAACTTCTGCGTGGAGCCCAGATGCGCAAAGACCAGTTTTGGTCATTTGCTATCTGGACCTCTGAAGGCAAACATCCGGGGTCCCTCGCTTGCTCGGTATCACCACAGTTTTACAATAACATACGATACATAACAGTAATATGAAAAGAAAACTACCTGGTGTGATGCGCAATTTTATGGGATTTTATGTTGACTTTAACGTGTTTATCTGTAGACCTGACAAATATTAAATATTCGTTAAATTATAATGATACAATATACGATATCTATCAGTGTATGTTGTAGGTTGTTTTTTTATAAAACGCTTATAGGAAGATATTACGGAGAATATCTTAATAGAAAGATAAGTGGTGTATTTACACTACCGGCCATAATTATTAGGCCACCCCAGTTTTTTTTTAAAATGATGTATTTCATACTACTTTTAGGATTTATTGCCAAGTAGATAATTCTAAATGAAAATAGAATGATTCTTTAGTTATATACTTTTCAAAATTTTATAAGGCAAATAGCGACAATTTACACATCACACACTGTAGATTTGCAATATATATCTATATATACACGACCGGCCATAATTATTAGGCCACCCCAGTTAAAAAAAAAATGATGTATTTCATATTATTTTTAAGTGGATAATTCTAAATGAAAATAGAATGGTTCTTTCGTTATTATTATTTTGCAAAATTTTACAAGGTAAGGAAGCAAAGATGAACTCGTTCAAATCACTCTAAGCTTTTTTCAATCTTTCATTGATGAAACTGCAATGTAGGTAATTATTAAATATTTATAAATTCATTTGATGCACATGTTATTGTGCAGTATTAACAAAAGAACCATTCTATTTTCATTTTCAATTATTCACTTGGCAATAAATACTAAAAAATAGTCTGAAATACATCATTTTTTTAAAAACTGGGGTGACATAATAATCATGGCTGGTGGTATATATATATATATATATATATATATATATATATATATATATATATATACTACCGGCCATAATTATTAGGCCACCCCAGTTTTTTTTTAAATGATGTATTTCATACTATTTTTAGTATTTATTGCCAAGTCGATAATTCTAAATGAAAATAGAATGGTTCTTTTGTTATTATTACTTTGCAAAATTTTACAAGGCAAGGAAGCAAAGATGAACTTGTCCGAATCACCCTAAATTTTCTTCCTTCTTTCATTGATAAAACTGCAATATAGATAATTATTAAATATTTATAAATTCATTTGATGCACATGTTATTGTGCAGTATTAACAAAAGAACCATTCTATTTTCATTTTCAATTATTCACTTGGCAATAAATACTAAAAAATAGTATGAAATACATTTTTTTTTTATATTACTTGTGTGGCCTATAATTATGGCCGGTAGTGTATGTCGTTTTAGCACAGGTAGCTAAACTTCATTTAACGGAAGACCTAAAATTTGGGTCACTGGTAATTTTTGGAAGTTGAAATATACGATAGGTATAGGTCTAACTCAGAATTTTGAGCTAAACATTTTGAGGTCAACTTTTTACGTCGCACTTTATGGCAAGAGCTATCCCATCGTTACAAAGAACAATTTTCCAAATAATGTAAGGGATGATTTTTCGTTTTTTCAGTGGAATCTTTTTACTGGTAAAGTTTTAGTCGTCTGTTTAGTGGTGTGGATTTGTGTTCACTGTCCTGGTTTGGGGTAGGTACGAATGTTTGTGTGTCGTGGTGGGAAAGTATCTGCGTTGCGGAGTAATGGTTCGGAATGAAAAATCGGAGAGCCAAGTTCAAACTCTAGTAGAAGTCGTTGCATTCACTTACACACAACTTGAGAAAGGAGTTAATTCATTCACCCCTTTTTCTCTCCATTGAATAGCAGAACAAATTGGGTTCTTTAGCCATGGTTGGTAACCGGTCTACCGAAAAATTAATAGCGACCTACTGATGAAAATATCTTCTATCTAGTCAGTCATGCCTTGTAAGCATGATAGCCAAAGTGTGCTTATAAATTAATTGATAGCCGAAAGCGCTCGGATAAACAAATTATTTGGACAATTTTTTATATAATTTATGTCCCTAAAAGAAAGAAATCATAAAATAACATGAAAAATTACATAAAAAACTTAATCATTAATACATTGTTTGACATTTTTAATGAAACTTGCATAAAACAGAGATTGCTGCTTATATATATGTATATATATATATATATATATATATATATATATATACAGAGAGAGAGAGAGAGTTTCGATGCCGGCCAGAAGCAAGTGGATGCGTATAGCCACACTGATGAGCTGTGATACAGTGAAACAAGCTTATATGAGGATGACTAATATATTATGCTCTCATTGAGCACACTAGAGAAGAAAAATTTTAAAAACAATTTCCACTTTTGCGATATAAGCATTACTCTTCAGAAATGAATTGAGTTCTTTCGGTGACTGGTGTGTGTATA
This sequence comes from Ascarosepion bandense, assembly GCA_037127315.1. Classification (NCBI taxonomy): domain Eukaryota; kingdom Metazoa; phylum Mollusca; class Cephalopoda; order Sepiida; family Sepiidae; genus Ascarosepion; species Ascarosepion bandense. The sequence continues at coordinate 91,694 of JBBBDQ010001528.1, read as the reverse complement.
CACTGCTTATATACAACACGTAAAAATTTCCATTCTCCGATTCCGTGCGCCTATGGGTTCGGGAGTAGCAACTCCAACTGACACCAAATCGGTCGAGTTTCGATCCCGGCCAGAAGCAAGTGGATGTGTCTAGCCATACTGATAAGTTGTGATCCAGCGAAAAACACGCTTGTATGTCGATGACTAATATATATATGCTCTAATTCCTTACTGGATGAGCGATGCGTAGAGGCTAGAGTAGCTACTGCTTTTTCAAAGTCTACCATTCTTCCAGAGTGCTCAATCAGGGTGTGAGAGCGTAAAAAAATAAGTATATAAAGTATTTGTTTGAACATCAATTTTAGTCGAGACTCGTATTTGAGTAGATAATCTGTTTTTACTGAAACAGTATATTTATTTCTACCGGCCTGATTATTTACGATAAATTTTGTACGAAAATGTGCTTCATTCGGCAGGATTCAAACCTGCAACTCCTATCAACATAGGGGAATCCACCAGTTGATATGGCTCGTCTTAGACCACTCAACCACGAATGATACCATGTTCTAAACAAAGTAAAATCAAGCCTATATAACACAATTTTCGATTCTATGTTGATAGGGGTCGCAGGTTCGAATCCTGCCCAATGACGCACATTTTTGTACAAAATTTATCGTAAATAATCAAGCCGGTAGAAATAAATATATTATACGGTTTGATTAAAAACAGAATATCTACTCAAATACGAGTATTGACTAAAAATAAGGTTCAAACAAATAATTTCAATATGTCGGTTGTTAAAACCATTTCGTTAATCTTCGGGATTTTCCGTTACACACACACACACACACACACACACACACATACACACACACACACACACACATATATATATATATATTTGAGCAACAATCTCATGATTAAACATAACAGGCAATCATTGTTATATTTAACAATATATGTTTAGAAAATTATTTACTGCCTCGATAATATATATATATATATATATATATATATATATATATATATATATATATTCTGTGCATTTAGGTAGAAAATGTACTTTAAGACAAATGTTTGAAATATCGGCTGTTTTCAAGATTAAATTTACTAATCAAAGTTCTTTAGTAGAATCCCACAATCGCTTTAACAATAATTTCGCTATTTAATAACATGAATTCAATTCAATTTAATGTACTGACTAAATACGCAATATATATATATATATATTTCGCAATAAATCTGCTGCGTTATGATAAAAGATGCATTTACTCTAAACAATATTTGTTTTCCGAAATAACCTGAGTGCACTTCATTCACTGATAAATGTTATTTTTTCTACTGTAAAATTTCAGATCAAATTCAACGAATGATTTAGTGTTGAGCAGTTTTTAATATCCGACTGTATGCGTCTATATATGCATGAAAGTCGATTTTTTAGCAACTCTATCTATCTATCTATCTATCTATCTATCTATCTATCTATCTATCACTAGTCTGTTCATTATCTATCTATCTATCTATCTATCTATCTATCTATCTATCTATCTATCTATCTATCACAGTCTGTTCTTATTCTATCTATCTATCTATCTATCTATCTATCTATCTATCTATAGTGCGTGAAAAAAAAGAAAAATAGAAAAGAATAAAAAAGAGAGAAACTGTGTTAAAGAAAAAATGAAAGAAAAGAAAAAGAAACAAACCAAAAAGAAAGAAAGAAAGAAAGAATGAATGAATGAAAGAATGAATGAATGAAAGAGGAAGCATAAAAAACAAGAGAAAGAAAGAAAGAAAGAAAGAAAGAAAGAATGAATGAATGAATGAATGAATGAATGAAAGAGGAATGAATTAACAAAAGGAAAGAAGGGAAGATGGAATTAAGAAGGAAAAAGAGGAAGAGAAAAAGAAGCTGGGAAAGAAAAGGAAAGAGGAAATTAACAAAGGGAAGGAAGGCATGAAGAAAGAAAAAAATGAAAAAATAAAGAAAGATAAAAGGAATGAATGAAGAAAGAAAGAAAGAAAGAAAGAAAGAAAGAAAAATTAAGAAAGAAAGAAATTAAGAAAATAGAAACAAGAACGAAAGAAAGAAAGAAAGAAAGAAAGAAAGAAAGAAAGAAAAAAGAAAGAAAGAAAGAAAGAAAGAGGAAGGAAGAATAAGTGAATATATTTTTTCTGATTTGTTTCCAATTGTTCTCAATCATTCGTAACCAGCCCGGAATGCCCCGGGAGTAAACTATACGGATTCCCCCTCCTTCACCCAACAAAATTTCATTACCTGCCCCTCTCTTGCTGCCATAAATACATATTCCTTATCGCTCGCTTCATTTGACCCAATAGCTTCTGTATTTACCAAAATTTTCGCCAGAGCAGTAGTCACATCAATGAGAGGTTTTAATATTCCATTTCAGACACCTGAACAGATGAAACCCTCTATGAACTCAACACAGTTTCATCCAAGAAACCTAATAACAGCTTCCACTTATACGATGTAAAAGACATCAAAGATTACATGTTACATTGTTTTGTGCTATAAATTTAATTTAAAGTTTTCCATTGATTTTCTGTTGTTTTATTTGCTTCGGCAATGATTACAGCAATACCTGCCTCATTTATATAACGCTTACGTATTTCCGGTTACGTACCTCCTACAAGACTGAGTGGCTATAACCCTCAATGGTGAAACTGTAGAAGAGGTTGAAAGCTTCAAATATCTTAGGGCTAATTTTACAGCCACTGGTCAAGCGAAAGATGAAATTACCACACGTATCAACCTGGCTAGAGCTGCCTTTGTCCGTCTTCAAAAACGACTTTGATCTCGACAGGAGATAAGACGATCCACGAAGTTGCGAATCTACAAGGCCATGGTCATGGTCAGAACAATTCTTCTCTATAGATGTGAAACCTGGCCACTGCGCAGAAAGGATCTTCATAAACTTCAGGTCTTCGATCACTACTGCCTTCGACATATCCTGCGCGTTCGCCTCTGACCATCCCTAACTTGACCATCCGCGCTAGTTGCAACATCCTTGGCCTGGAAGAAATTCTGCTTAAAAGGAGACTCCGGTGGTTCGGCCACGTGCTGTGCCGTCCTGGTGATGAATTCGTCCGTAAACTGGTGGCGCCCAATGCACCCACTGGTTGAAGGAAGCGCCAGGTGGTCAACTTTAGACGTGGCTCACTACTATCAACGCAGACATGGAGCTCATGTCCGGTCCTTGCGTTTTTGGTGTCCGACGCTGGAACTGCGAATGGTTAGATCATGCCGCCGATTCTGCTTCCGATCGATGAGGGTGGATGGCCTTGACGGGCGATGCGGTTAACTCCATTGGAACCGGCTCAACCCACTTCGGGTGAATGCTGTTACAATTAAGTAGTAGGTACTTCCGGTTACATATTAAATGTAGATTTCGAATGGTTTCTTTTTTTTTATTATTCAGGTTTTTCCCACGTGGAAATTGACACAGAAAATATACTCTTCTCTTTGCCTTATTGTACCGAGTGTAATGAAAGCTTTAAAACTAATCCATGGTCCTTTGCACATTGGCACGAAAGACTAAAAAGCAATAGTTATTTCCAGTTAAAGCGAAACCGTAAACTGAAAGAAAAATGAATGGATGTAAGTCAAATTTTGATTTCCTGGTATCAATATCAAATCAGTTTTTTCCGTCGTAAACTGAATTTTGAAGGCTAAATAAGTCCCGAGTAAATGGTATGATGGCTGAGACTAAGAACTACAATTATACCTACTTAGAGCCAAACCCGAAGCAAAAAACTAAAATAAAAGGACTGAAAAAAATACAGACATACAGGCAGATAAACAGACACACACAAACATCTTGCCTTATATATATATATATATATATATATATATATATATATATATATATATATTATCGATTTTCTGCACTATTGTAAGAACTGCAACCTTGAAACTTGTGAATATCGTTTCTTATGTCTTTGTCTATGAGTGTATCAAATTTGATTAAAATCGGACCATTCCGTCTATAACCTGATTTTTTCGATTATCGATTTTCGATATTTATTGGGAGTACCTCGACACAAAACCTAGCTAAAATCACTCGCAGACGCTTATAGTACAACTGTGTAAATTTTCAAGAAATTTTCAAGCGTCCAAATTGTAATATAGAAACGAAAAGAGAATTACAATAAAATATATATCATCTGTTATATATAAAAAAAAAACATTATTATTGTACTTATTGCGTTTTTGTGTATAAAATAATAACTTTAAGTATTTTTTGCTGTCTCTATCTTGATTCTCCTACTATTATTTACAAAAAATATGTATTGTTGGTCATTTTACTATAAATATGTATTGTTGGTCATTTTACTATAAAATGTACTGTTGGTCATTTTACTATAAAAATGTATTGTTGGTCGTTTTACTATAAATATGTATTGTTGGTCATTTTACTGTAAATATGCATTGTTTTTCATTTTATTATAAAAATGTATTGTTGGTCATTTTCCTATAAATATGTATTGTTGGTCATTTTACTATAAAAATGTATTGTTGGTCATTTTACTATAAATATGAATTGTTGGTCATTTTACTATAAAGTGTACTGTTGGTCATTTTACTCTAAAATGTATTGCTGGTCATTTTACTATAAATATGCATTCTTTTTCATTTTACTATAAAAATGTATTGTTGGTCGTTTTATTATAAAAATGTATTGTTGGTCATTTTACTATAAAATGTATTGTTGGTCATTTTACTATAAATATGCATTGTTGGTCATTTTACTATAAATATGCATTGTTTTTCATTTTACTATAAAGTGTATTGTTGGTCATTTTACTCTAAAATATATTGCTGGTCATTTTACTATAAATATGCATTGTTGGTCATTTTACTATAAAGTGTATTGCTGGTCATTTTACTATAAATATGCATTGTTTTTCATTTCATTATGAATATGTATTGTTGGTCATTTTACTATAAATATGTATTGTTGGTCATTTTACTATAAAATGTATTGTTTGTCATTTTACTATAAAAATTTATTGTTGGTCATTTTACTATAAATATGCATTGTTGGTCATTTTACTATGAAGTGTATTGTTGGTCATTTTACTCTAAAATGTATTGCTGGTCATTTTACTATAAATATGCATTGTTGGTCATTTTACTATATAGTGTATTGCTGGTCAATTTACTATAAATATGCATTGTTTTTCATTTTATTATAAATATGTATTGTTGGCCATTTTACTATAAAAATGTATAGTTGGTCATTTTACTCGGCACCCCGATTTGTCGTTCCGAGTCGATATCTACTGCACCACAACGCAATTCTTTAATAGTATTTTAATTTCGGTGGAATCAGAAAGTGAAATTAAGAGCTTTGTGTGCAACACTATTACAGAATTGCCGGTAATGAGAGACGATATCAAAATTAATTCTAAAAGGATGAGTTTATTTAAAAAAAACTATGGATTACGTTAAATCAAAATGTAGTAAATTTAAAATTAACCATGTTTGACAATAATACATCATTTTAATTGGTGTTGGAGCACATTCATACGCGAGAAAGGTTGTAATTCCGTTATGACAACAACAAAAAAAGATTTTGAAACAATTTATAAATAGTAAGTAGGACGCCTTTGATGAGAACAAAGTTGGACAAAGATACACGAGATGCAGTTAGAAAATGTAATGCTTGTAATTCAACAGCAAAGTCACTACCTATAAATTATCAGGCATGACCGAGCACTCATAAATCGTGGGCAAGAGTATACATGGACTTTGCTGGAAAAAACTAAACAACTCATACAATTTAATTGTGGTCGACTCTTTCACAAAATGATCCAAGATATGAAATTGTAAACGATCGACTTTCGCAGTAACGATTACATTCTTACGCGAACATTTTTTCGAAGTACATTGACAGTGTGGTATCTGATAATAAAACACAGTTTACTTGAAGGGAATTTAAAAATTCTGCAAAATCTATGTAGTTGAACGCCTGGCAACGCCGATTTATCATCCGAGATCGAATGGTCAAGCTGAGCGTTTTGCTGACACTTTCTGACACCATGAAGAAAAGTTAAAGGCTTAGAAATGGAAGAAATAGCTCGACAAGAATTTTTTCGAATGACGTCAAACACAAACGTCACCGTGAAAATGTCACCAGCAGAGATCATGATTGCTAGAAAAATGTGATCCATTTTCGATAAATTACTGCCTGGAAATAAAAAGAAAACTCGATATTTGAAGCTAGCAGATTTAAAGATCAGCAATAAAGTTTTCTTCAGAACTTTTAAGGCTGGGAAGTAAAATTGGCAAAGAAGGAAAAAATTATTCAACGTCATGGAAGTATGGTGCACATTATTGAAGCTGGACGATTTCGACATAGAAGACATTGAGCTCTAGATTTGCACAGAATAAGAAACCAGTACGATGTAATTCACCGATGAACATACTTTACAATACCTTTGAAGTACCTATTCCTAAAATGAATATTTCAATACAACGCCAAGATAACCGAAACCGTAATCCGACAAACGTTAGAAGTAGAAACATATCGGAAAAAAATATCGTCGAATGAAATTACATTTCTCAAAAGTGGGGTGCTTTTGGAGATGAACACACCTCTCCAGAATAATACTTGGACTCGTCCAAATAGTATAAGCACTGAGGCCGAGGATCGTCAGGAGAGCCAGGGAAGAAGTAGAAAGAGAGCCAGGAAGGAAGCTTTATATTTTGACTACATAATTCAGCAAGACTACGTCGGCCTTAGTGGCACTATATTTCTTGATTATGTCATCTTTATTCAATGCAGAAATACATAACAAGCTTTTATATCTCTTTTCAGTACTGATGAGGGTTTCGAAGTGGTGTGGAATGTTAACATCTTGATTATGTCATTATTTTCTTTTCATGTGCTATCCATTTTAGTTGTTGAAGCTGTTGGTAGTCCGGTAATGATGTGTTTTCTGTTATTTGTTACTGTTCTTTTTTTGTGTGATTTTGTAGCGCCAAAATTGCGCAAAGAAGGACGATCTTTGCCAACATTCACAGGCCTTTCCTCGTTTAAAGTCTTTTTTTTCATCGTTAATCAAGGAGGGTTTTATGCTGATAACAGATTTTATATTTCTGGAGCATGTATGGCTTCCATATGAAAGTTGCGGTCGGACTATTTTAGAACGTGGTTCAAGTATTCAAGGTGATGTTTTGGTAAAAATAGTAGTAGCATATCTGTAATATCTATCAGCATAAAAATCTTTATATTCATAGAAATTGAAAAGCTCCCAAATTTTATGCTGAACTGCATACCAATTATTATGTACTGACATTTCAAATTACCTCAAATCGATCATCGCTATTTCTGGGAGTTTCAGATAAGAGTTGTATTTTCAAATGCCTTCACGACTAGAACTCTGACTTAATGCAATCACATGTTGATCTCTCTGGGTGGCATCGATTTATATGCACAAATAGGATTAATGTGGAGTAGATTTGTCCCGGCTGAGCAGAGTCATGCCGACTTCGAAGTTTCGTGAAAGCACCTCTACGATGTCCTCACTCCTGGGCACTTTTGCTCGAACACTTGGAAATTGGAAATTACCTAAACTTGAGGTTTCAGCGTATATGCCAGGCCACAAAAAACTCAAAAGCCGGCCTAGCAAAGAAATAAATATAATATGCGAACCAGTAATACGGAGAATATTCTTTTTCTGTGAAGAGAGTTCACTTGATTGAACTAAATCAATAAATTCTATCTGGACTTCAAGGCATCATGTATAAGCAGATGTGTAATCAAACTGTCCTTACATATTCATATATATATATATATATATATATATATATATATATATATATATAAAGACAGACAGATAGATAGATAGATAGATAGATACATACATACATACATACATACATACAAACATACAAACATAGAAATACACAAAGATATTCATATATATATATACATACATACATACATACATACATACATACATAGAAATACACAAAGATAGAATGAGATAGATAGATAGATAGATAGATAGATAGATAGATAGATAGATAGATAGATAGATGTAAGGAAGGAGCTTAATGATTTCACCGGATATTTCGATGTAATCAACGAGATAATCCACATCAGCCAAACTATGGACGCCTAATGATGACCAGAGGGTACTTGGTCGAAACGTTGTGTTTTTTATAACACTTACATCAACCAAGATGAGAACAAAAGATCGCGATAATTCCAAGATTCCCTGCTGTTTCTTACGCGGGCTGTCTGTAGTATTCCCAGCATGCGTCTGTAGAAGCACATTTCTTTTGACTCTAGAATATTCTTTATCTGTGAAGAGAGTTCACTTGATTGATTTGTTTTTTTGAGAATAAAAAATCATTCTTTTAGATACAAGTCCTACTATTTAACCCATAGTTGTGTGTGGAAGGAAGTTTCATCTTATTTTTTTTTTTTTTTTTTTTTTTTTTTGGCAAGTGAATATTTCATATACATTTTTAAGACGGATTCATCTCTTCCCCAAGGGTACATGCGCGTAAATGAACGCGACTGGAACTCGAACTTGGTTCTCCGTATTCTCATTCTGAGCCGCTATTTATTACACCACGCGCACAACCGCGAGTGGGTTTCAAAAGAATCGCTCTACTGGCATGATAACCAACTGGAATCTAAATCTCGATCTTTTTTACCCAATGTAGTCGGGTCCTTCAACTAGTTCCACATATTTTTATTGTTTTCATATTGTTTTCAACACAACGTTTCAGACTATGTGATTATCGAATCATTAGCTTCAAAGATTGCAATATGAGACATTAGGTTTATAAGTCCCAAACATTCAACGGACACATGGCTTAGTAGGTATAAGTGCTGGTTAGTTCTAGTTACTTGACCCAAAGAGTTCTGAGTTCAATATCTGGCTACATCAGTAGCAAATAACATGTAAAGAAAATAATGACATAATAAACAAATAACTTAGAGAGCTGGGTTAAAGAGAGCTAATCGGAAGTGGCATCGCACATAGAATGAGAATGATATGTGTTGAAACGTGTCACGAAAAAAAAATTGATCCCGTCTCTCACCTACTGCCGTAGCGACGTGCACAGTCTAGTCGAGGAGTCTGCCTACCCTCATGCCAGGAAGGCTGGGTCACTGTGTCGGGCCAGGATGTTTTTTTCCGCCTGAATCCATCCTGCATATATACAAATCAACCATCCGTCCATGCATGGAATACTGCTGTCATATTTGGTCACGCGCACCCGCTGTTCATCTTAGTGTTCTCGTCAGGCTCCAAAGAAGAATCAGTAATGTGATAGGTACCGACTTGTCGACTCGACTACAGCCACTTCCCCACCTACGAGATGTGGCCTCCCTTTGTCTGTTCTATAAATACTTTCATGGCTTCTGCTCCAACGAACTTAAGTCACTGGTGCCTCTGCAACAGGTGTTTACACGTGCGACCAGACAAGCAACTGGGTCCCACTCATTCACAGTTAGATCAACCAAATGCAGACGACAATTCTTCAACTGCAGCTTCTTCTCTCGCACTTTTTTTTTTAGTCATTTCACCCCAAGCAAGGCATTCCACTGCCACTATAGCGCAGGGGGTTACATAGGTGCTGAGAGAGCGATTAAATATAGGAAATGTCAGAAGGAAGGTGATAGACGAGTAAGGAGGTACATATGAAGAGTGTTTGAGAGAATGGGTGCGAGTTAGTGTGTTAGGAGGTGTCTATTGACCTTACATTTAAACTCCTGGAGATTGTAGCTGTCGGGGAAGCAAGTATGTGGAAGGGAATTCCACAGGCGTGAAGTGCGAGAAAAGAAGCTGTTAGAGTAGAAATTGCGGTTACATTTTATCGGTTTCACTGTAAAAGGGTGGGACCTAGTTGCTAATCTAATATCTCGTGAAAATTCGTACCTAGGGGGCACCAGTAATCTAAGTTCATCAGCTGTGGAACTCGCTTCTATATCCTTGCTTTCCTGACGGCTACAACCTCCAGGAATTTAAAAGCAATGTCAATACCCATCTTTTAACCACTTGACTCTATTTCTTTCTACACCACTCTGTATATTTTCTCCTTTCTCTCCACCTTTGCAACTGTCATCACACCTGTATTCCCATCCTTTACTCTCCTTCTATCTAATTTTTTACTCTTATGTAGCCACCTGCACATCAGTGGCAATCCCGCCTTGCTAGGGGGGATACGATTTAAAAATAAATTCTAGCTCTTTTCATAGAGATTAGTACCACACACTGCATAGAGAAGCCAACTACCAACCACAGTTTCCGCGTCTGCCCACCTGTACTCGCTTTGGGGGTGTCAATTTGACCGACCAACTAATTACATGATATAACCCAGCGATCGAAATAAAGGGCTTGGTTCGAAATTTTTAGCACCTGAAGAAGGCAGAGCGTACAACGACCGAAACGTTGTAAACCAGACAATAAAGTCCAAGCAATGTAAATAACGTAAAAAAAAACCTGCTTGCCAAAATATTTTTTATCAGTAAATCACAGAAAAACTACAATCTTGGCACTAAGTATCATCACAACTCAATACTATGCACAAATATATTTTTATTAGCATGCATAAAAAAACCTTCGCACAAAATTGTTCCGGTTTTTTTTTTCTCAGACAAACGCTACTAAGAGCTAAAAACGAGATAAATGTTAGAATACTATGATCATCCAAGTCCTGAAGGGTCAAGGAACACAGAAGAATTCGACATCTGGCACAATAATGAAAAAACGACTATGTGATTATTGAATTTATCTATGAATTGGACTGTATAAGATCAATGTCAGAAAGGAACCAGCTTACACCATTCCTCTGGAATAGATACTAGCAGACTGCTGCACTTCCGTAGGCTCGTTTTTATTAGATCCTTTGTCAAAATATCACTTGTAAATATTTGTAGACTTTGCATGTCTTTATATTGAATATTTTTCCTTTTTTTTTATTTTATGTTGCGTAGTTCGCGGTCTTTTATTGAGTTGAACGAATATTCGCCATTTGCCGGAGACAAATAACGAAGTAGAAGAAGCAAATTTATCATGAAAATCTTGTGACAGTCTTGAGTTCGGCGATTTTCCACGTAGCATCTGCGTTGCGTGATGTCAGGCATTGGAATCACTTTGTGTCTATGTCTCTATTTCCAAAGATATCCGTTGTTTTTTTTGGGGGGGGGTGGATTTTGCGATCTTCTTTGTGTAAATGATTTACACCAGAAAGATGAAGTGAAATTTCAGGTTACATGCAAATCTTCTGACTGCGACATCCACCTCTGACCAGACAAGCACATAAATTCTATCTGGACTTCAAGGCATCATGCATAAGCAGATGTGTAATCAAACTGTCCTTACATATATATATATATATATATATATATATATATATATATATAAAGACATATAGATAGATAGATAGATACATACATACATACATACATACATACATAGAAATACACAAAGATAGAATGAGATAGATAGATAGATAGAAACAGAATGAGATAGATAGATAGATAGATAGATAGATAGATAGATAGATAGATAGATAGATAGATAGATGTAAGGAAGGAGCTTAATGATTTCACCGGATATTTCGATGTAATCAACGAGATAATACACATCAGTCAAACTATGGACGCTTGATGATGACCAGAGGGTACTTGGTCGAAACGTTGTGTTTTTTATAACATTTATATCAAACTGTCCTTACATATTCATATATATATATATATATATATATATATATATATATAAAGACAGACAGATACATACATACATACATACATACATACATACATACATACATACAAACATAGAAATACACAAAGATATTCATATATATATATATATATATATATATATATATATATAGATAGATAGATAGATACATACATACATACATACATACATACATACATAGAAATACACAAAGATAGAATGAGATAGATAGATAGATAGATAGATAGATAGATAGATAGATAGATAGATAGATAGATGTAAGGAAGGAGCTTAATGATTTCACCGGATATTTCGATGTAATCAACGATATAATCCACATCAGCCAAACTATGGACGCCTGATGATGACCAGAGGGTACTTGGTCGAAACGTTGTGTTTTTTATAACACTTACATCAACCAAGATGAGAACAAAAGATCGCAATAATTCCAAGATTCCCTGCTGTTTCTTTCTGATTCTATGCATAAGGAACCATTTTTGGTTCCATTTTTAATAAGGCGTTTCTGTTTCTTACGAGGGCTGTCTCTAGTATGCCCAGCATGCGTCTGTAGAAGCACATTTCTTTTGACTCCAGAATATTCTTTATCTGTGAAGAGAGTTCACTTGATTGATTTGTTTTTTTACGGCTTATCAATCTTTTGTGTTTTATTAAAAGCTGAATCATATTTTGGATTGTATGAATGATTCTGTTTTGTCGAGTGAATTTTTTGTGAATAACAAATCATTCTTTTAGATACAAGTCCTACTATTTAACCCATAGTTGGGTGTGGAGGGAAGGTTCATCTTTTTTTCTTTTTTTTTTTTGGCGAGTGAATATTTCATATACATTTTTAAGACGGATTCATCTCTTCCCCAAGGGTGCATGCGCGTAAATGAACGCGACTGGAACTCGAACTTAGTTCTCCGAATTCTCATTCTGAGCCGCTATTTATTACACCACGCGCACAACCGCGGTTTCAAAAGAATCGCTCTACTGGCATGATAACCAACTGGAATCTAAATCTCGATCTTTTTTACCCAATGTAGTCGGGTTCTTGAACTAGTTCCACATATTTTTATTGTTTTCATATTGTTTTCAAAACAACGTTTCAGAACTGGCGCCATAGTATTCAGGATCCTAGCCTAGCCTTGAAACATGTTTCTTTTGTTTCTCTACATAATCAGATGAGGTAATTACGCAAGATTACATTCGATCAGTGGTTCTTAAACTTCATATTTTACTTTCGTAACCCGTGTAGGATTTTTCAAAAACTGCAGGACCCCTATCAATATTTTATGGACAACTGCCACTACCATAATATTGATAAATCATAAAAACGAAACAAAAATTATTTTCGAGAATTCATTCATATAAAAATTAAAAAAATAATCAATAACAGAGAAAACAAGTCTGTTCTTAATTTGTATGATTTTGAATTGGTTGTAAAAATACAATTATTAAACACAGATTAATTGCAAATAATTTTTATTAGAATTCTGCACACTCTGCAAATTTGATCTGATAATCAATGATTGAACAAGCATATAAAGTGCAGATTCCATTCTACTGTCACATTCTCTTTTCACTAATGGAGAAAAAATAGACTTACTTAAAATAGATGAATTTACTCGAACTACTAGACTAGCAACTAGGTCCCACCCGTTTATTTTGTAACCAATCAAATGTAACCGCAACTTCTACTCTATCAGCTTTTTAGCTCGCACTTCCCGCCCGTGGAATTCTCTTCCGTCCACTTGCTTCCCTGAAAACTACAATCTCCAAGAATTTAAATGCAAAGTCAATTCTCGTCTCTTATCTTCTTGGCTCACATCCTTTCCCTGAGAACCCTCGTGTTCTTCTTTACACTCCACTCTCATGCAGCTCTCTTCACACCAGTGTTTTCATCCTTCTCTTACCCACTCTCTCTAACTTGTTCCTCTTTCTCATCACTCTCCTCTTAATGTCAATTGCCATCTCTTATCTCCTTGACTCACATTCTTTCCCTGACAACCCTTGTATCATATTCTTCTTCCTTTCCACTCTACTCTCATGCAGCTCTCTTCACACCAGTGTTCTCATCCTTCTCTTACCCACTCTCTCTAACTTGTTCCTCTTTCTCATCACTCTCCTCTTAATGTCAATTGCCATCTCTTATCTCCTTGACTCACATTCTTTCCCTGACAACCGTTGTATCATATTCTTCTTCCTTTCCACTCTACTCTCATGCAGCCCTCTTCACACCAGTGTCTTCATCCTTCTCTTACCCACTCTCTCTAACTTGTTCCTCTTTCTCATCACTCTCCTCTTAATGTCAATTGCCATCTCTTATCTCCTTGACTCACATCCTTTCCCTGACAACCCTTGTATCATGTTCTTCTTCCTTTCCACTCTACTCTCATGCAGCTCTCTTCACACCAGTATTCTCATCATGTTCTTACTCATTCTCTGACACCCCTGTTCTTGACCATGTCCACCATAGTTTATGAATTATATTGAATCCTTGCTTTCTTTAAACACAGAGAAAATTTATTCACTTATTTAATAACATGGTTTTCCTCCGTGACACTAGAGCCATCGCTGTTTGGCCCTCCTCCATGACTTTTTGGTCCTCACTCTCCAAATGGTTCCCGACCCCTGGTATTATTTATGGAAGTAAACGAGTTATCATCCTAATCATCATTTAATCAGTTAGCGCCTTTATCGCTTCTGTGATCATCACTCTCCTCCATCTCATTGTGGTTCATGGAAACTTTCAAGACAAAATAGTGTAATGGCTTGCCACTTCCTTTTGCATCGGGGATGTTGTGGTTACCTCGTTAAAGGTAAAGACCTAGATAGTACTGTTGTATTATATCTTGGTCGGTGTGAAATATTACTGGCGTCATGGGGTACGTAATCTGTTCAATGAAACAACGTCAAAGATTAACACTCACGAGTCAGACACTCTACTGAATCAGACTATATCGCCAATACTCGAGAAAATATGGCCACCTTTTATACACGTCGCATTGAATATTTTGAGCCTTCTGATTGGTTAACCCTTCTACTGGTGAACTATGAAATGAGTAAGCTCATGGCTGGCTCACTAGTATACAAACCTACCCGAAAAACTCCAACACCTGTAACTTGTTCCTCTTTCTCATCACTCATCTCTTCTGTAAGCCCCTGCGCACCAGTGGCAGTTCTGCTTTGATTGGAGTGAAATGATATATATATATACTAGCAGTATAGCCTGGCGTTGCTCGGGTGTAATGAAAGCTTTAAAACTAATCCAAGGTCCTGGAGCTCATACTATTTGGACGTTGGTACGAAACACTAAAAAGCAATAGTTGTTTCCAGTTAAAGCGAAACCGTAGACTGAAAGAAAAATGAATGGATGTAAGTCAAATTTTGATTTCCTGGTATCGATATCAAATATTTTTTTTCGTCGTAAACTGAATTTTGAAGGCTAAATAAGTCCTCTGAGTAAATGGTATCGTGGCTGAAACTAAGAACTACAATTATACCTACTTCGAGACAAACCTGAAGCAAAAACTTAAATAAAATGGCTGAAATAATACAGATATACAGGCAGATAAACAGACACACACACAAACATCTTGCCTTTTATATATATATATATATATATATATATATATATATATATATATATATATATATTATCGATTTTCTGCACTATTGTAAGAACTGCAACCTTGAAACTTCTGAATATCGTTTCTGATGCCTTTGTCTATGAGTGTATCAAATTTGATTAAAACCGGATCATTCCTTCTATAACCCGATTTTTTCGATTATCGATTATCGATATTGATCGGGGGTACCTCGGCACAAAACCTAGCTAAGAACACTCGCAGACGCTTATAGTACAACTGTGTAAATTTTCAAGAAAATAGGTTTATTCGTTTCGGAGTCTATAGGTAACGGACACAGACACACACACATACACACACAAAGTTCCATTTATATATATATATATATATATATATATATATATATATATATATATATATACATATATATATCATGCTTCCATTTTATCTATTGGTCAATTATTATAATTATGGTCGTTTCTTTCTTTATTAGCACGTGCATGGCGCCCTGTCGATATTTTATAAATAATGAACGATACTATTTTGATTGCGAGGAAAGACGGAAAAGACATAGAAGAGATCCTGTCTGATTTCAGTGAGGAAAAGAAAGAAAAAAAGTAAGGAAATAAGAAAGAGAAAGAAAGAAAGAATGAAAGAAAAGAGAAGATGAAGGATGCGATGACGTAATTAAAATTTCACTGAGGCAGACAGACATTAACATCTGCCTCAGTGAATTTTTTTTCATTTGTACACTCTTACAAAAGGTGGAGTACTGGATAACGACTCGAAAATGGTAGAATAATGTCGAAGTCTGGTCGTGTTTATTACATTCACTTAAGATCTAATACCATTGGGAAAAGTATGAATTCATCTCTTATTTTCTAGTTATGAATAAATAGCAGGACATTGGTTGAAAACGAGTCTAAGAGAAGGAAAACATCTGAATTCAATCCAACTTATGCTGTTGTCTATTGTTTCGAGGAAGAATAGACTGGAAAAAAAATTGAAGATCTTCTCAGTTTCGCTGATAAAAAACACCGACAAGGATATAAAAAAACTATATAATATTTGTTTATTTTTTTTTCTTTAGTGCCGTGTGGTGTGGAGTCGGGGTTTAGTTGGCGGTAGGCACACGGACGAGTTGACGACACGACTGCTGTCTGCAAAACTGCTGAATTCAATTCTCCACTCTGTGAAAACTGACATCACTTGAATTGTTACCTTCCGACACCTGGAACTTCCGGTCTCACCTCGAGCGCTAACCTTTTTTTACCTCCGTCGTCAAAACAGAATCTAAATCGACAGCTGCGTTCTCGTACTCAGTGACATCTCCCTGTGTTGCCCGGTGCAAAATACACTTCTTGGCAAAATTCCACACCGACCAAGATATTATATAACAATTCGCCAAAACCCTGTCGTTTTCATTGGCAATCATGAATGACCCCCAGTAATATTTCACACCGACCAAGATATAATACAACAGTACTATCTAGGTCTTTATCTTTAACGAGGTAACCACAACATCCCCAATGCAAAAGGAAGTGGCAAGCCATTACACTATTTTGTCTTGAAAGTTTCCATGAACCACAATGAGATGGAGGAGAGTGATGATCACAGCGGCGATAAAGGCGCTAACTGATTAAATGATGATTAGGATGATAACTCGTTTACTTCCATAAATAATGATCTTCACTTATACCAGGGGTCGGGAACCATTTGGAGAGTGAGGACCAAAAAGCTATGTAAAGTCATGGAGGAGGGCCAAACAGCGATGGCTCCAGTGTCATGGAGGAAAACCATGTTATTAAATAAGTGAATAAATTTTCTATGTGTTTAAAGAAAGCAAGGATTCAATATAATTTAATTGGAAAACAAATTTTGATTTTTTTTTCTTGTTTTTATTTACAAAAAAAAAAAGAGAACTCTACCAGAGAGCGAAAACTTTCGGAGTTGCAGAAAGTATTGCACCATTTTCTCAATCCAATAAAAAAGACAGGTTTCTAAAGCATGAAAAAAATATCTGACGGTAATCTTGTAAAGAAAAGTATTAGATCTTAAAAATAAATATTTCATAAATCAGAATAGAAAAAAAAATCCATTAAAATCGGTTAAAATCTCTATTTTATATTCATTTAAAAGTACCCGCTCACGAAAGCAATTTCACAGAAAAAGTGAAAGTGAGGCTGTACGCTAATTTTGGCGATCCCTACAAATAAAACAAAAATAAAACTCATTCTCCAGGTAAAAAGAAATGATTTTTTAAAATTTCAACGCAATATATTCAGACTATCAACTGTCATTTTGGTTTGGTATAGCTATATTTATATCGTGTCCAGAATAAGGTGGCGGGCCAGACAAGATTCACTCGTGGGCCGGGTGTGGGCTTCGGGCCGGGGGTTGCCGACCGCTGACTTATACTAATGATTATTATTATAATATTTTGTTGAAGTTCTTCAGCTCAAATATTTAACGATTCAACAGGGCAGTTTCCATCGTTATTTTATAGTCGTAGAACTCGTTAAAAATTTTGTCATTATGAATTGCAAAGAATTTTCTTGGGCTCCTGTATTCCCTGCAAATTTGACTTGATAATTTAATTAGTATGTCTGGTTCAGAATCCAATCTATTGCGACATTTAAACTTTGCGTTAACGTAGGAAAAAAATAAATTCACCTAAAATATATTACTGCAAACTTAAATTTCTGATTTCCATAAGTCATTTAGATAAAAACAATTCTACTTATATATATATATATATATATATATATATATATATATATATATATAATCGTGTTACCCCAAGTAAGGCATTTTACTACCACTGTTGAGCGGGGTGGGGAAGGTTACATAGGAGGAAAGTTATGAGAAAGAGTGACAGGTTATAGGGGGTGTCAGGTATTGGGTAAGAGAAGGACAAGAATACTGATGAGAGTGGAGTGGGCGGAGAAAGGAGCATGAGAGAGAGGATGTAGTTTAATTAGACAGGAGATAACTATTTACTTTACATTTAAATTCTTGGAGATTATAGCTGTAGGGGAAGCAAGTAAACGGAAGAGAATCCCACAGGCGGGAAATGCGAGAAAAGAAGCTGTGAAGTAGAATTTGAATTTACAATTTACAATGTTAACAACATTTTTTTATTTCTTATTTTAAAAACGACTTAACAAAAGCATACGTATAGTTTTTTTTAGTTTTTAACAAGACTACTCAGTTATCAAGTTCTATGTTAGTTTTTGCGTAGTGTGTCGAATCATCTCCGGGTTGTTTCAGTTTAATATACTCCATTCACCTATTATCTTGAAAATAGTGAATAACATTTTGGTTTATAAGATATTTTTTTAAAAAACTTATTTCACGGAACCGTAGAATCTTCCCAGAAATCTCAGGTTGAATAGAACCCACTGTGGTATTTTTTTAAAAAAAGCTGCTTAAATTATTTCGATGAAATTAATATGCTACGAGTGTCATTCAATAAATAAGGTGAATTTTTCGGTATAAGGAATTCTACGAGGTTCATTCAGTAAATAAGGTGAATTTTTCGGTATAAGGAATTCTACGAGGTTCATTCAATAAATAAGGTGAATTTTTCGGTATAAGGACTTCTACGAGTGTCATTCAATAAATAAGGTGAATTTTTCGGTATAAGGATTACTACGAGGGTCATTCAGTAAATAAGGTGAATTTTTCGGTATAAGGAATTCTACGAGGTTCATTCAATAAATAAGGTGAATTTTTCGGTATAAGGACTTCTACGAGTGTCATTCAATAAATAAGGTGAATTTTTCGGTATAAGGATTTCTACGAGGGTCATTCAATAAATAAGGTGAATTTTTCGGTATAAGGAATTCTACGAGGTTCATTCAATAAATAAGGTGAATTTTTCGGTATAAGGACTTCTACGAGGTTCATTCAATAAATAAGGTGAATTTTTCGGTATAAGGATTTCTACGAGGGTCATTCAATAAATAAGGTGAATTTTTCGGTATAAGGACTTCTACGAGGTTCATTCAATAAATAAGGTGAATTTTTCGGTATAAGGACTTCTACGAGGGTCATTCAATAAATAAGGTGAATTTTTCGGTATAAGGATTTCTACGAGGGTCATTCAATAAATAAGGTGAATTTTTCGGTATAAGGACTTCTACGAGGGTCATTCAATAAATAAGGTGAATTTTTCGGTATAAGGACTTCTACGAGGGTCATTCAATAAATAAGGTGAATTTTTCGGTATAAGGACTTCTACGAGGGTCATTCAATAAATAAGGTGAATTTTTCGGTATAAGGACTTCTACGAGGGTCATTCAATAAATAAGGTGAATTTTTCGGTATAAGGACTTCTACAAGGGTCATTCAATAAATAAGGTGAATTTTTCGGTATAAGGACTTCTAATACAGATAGATGCTTACACTTTTTTTTTTTTCAACGTAGTCTCCCAGCAGTGTCACACACCTTTCCCATCTGTGCACAAGCTTCCGTGTTCTCTCAGCGTAAAAATCTTTGGATCTTTTGATGTCTCAACCAATCGCTCACAGCACTTTTGACTTCATCGTCACTTTCAAACTTCGTGCCTCTCCTGAACACTTTCAAGGGACCAAACAGGTGAAAGTCTGAAGAGGCAAGGTCTGGGCCGTAAGGGCGATGAGGGAGCAGTTCCCAGCCCAGATCGTTGATGGTCTGCACCGTTTAGCACCCACCAGCAGCTGACCTTCGAATAGGCAAGGTCATCATGGACCATTTTGTGTGCTGTGGCAACAGATAGGCTCAAAGTCTTTGCAAAATCATCCACTGTTAACACTGCTCTGTCCTTCTCTAAACTATTTAGCCCATTTGTAGATATTTTGGGCTGAAACATGTGGCACCATATACAGTTGACATTCTCCTATGAATTTCAACTGGTTTGCAACCTTCAGCAACCAGAAACTTGACCTCTGTTCAATCCTGGAGCATGCTTCTTGGTCGACCATCTTTTGATAATCTCCAAAACTTTCAAATATATTTTAATCTGCAAAAAATATTAAATCCTTTTGAAAACGGAGTAAAAGAAAAAAATTTTAAAAAAAAGTTAGCTTCTATCTGTATTAGAAGTTCTTATACCGAAAAATTCACCTTATTTATTGAATGACACTCGTAGAAGTCCTTATACCGAAAAATTCATCTTATTTATTGAATGAACCTCGTAGAATTCCTTATACCGAAAAATTTACCTTATTTATTGAATGAACCTCGTAGAACTCTTTATACCGAAAAATTCACCTTATTTATTGAATGACACTCGTAGAATTCCTTATACCGAAAAATTCACCTTATTTATTGAATGAACCTCGTAGAAGTTCTTATACCGAAAAATTCACCTTATTTATTGAATGACACTCGTAGAATTCCTCATACCGAAAAATTCACCTTATTTATTGAATGAACCTCGTAGAATTCCTTATACCGAAACATTCACCTTATTTATTGAATGAACCTCGTAGAACTCCTTATACCGAAAAATTCACCTTATTTATTGAATGACACTCGTACAATTCCTTATACCGAAAAATTCATCTTATTTATTGAATGAACCTCGTAGAATTCCTTATACCGAAAAATTCACCTTATTTATTGAATGACACTCGTAGAATTCCTTATACCGAAAAATTCACCTTATTTATTGAATGAACCTCGTAGAATTCCTTATACCGAAACATTCACCTTATTTATTGAATGAACCTCGTAGAACTCCTTATACCGAAAAATGCACCTTATTTATTGAATGACACTCGTAGAATTCCTCATACCGAAAAATTCACCTTATTTATTGAATGAACCTCGTAGAATTCCTTATACCGAAACATTCACCTTATTTATTGAATGAACCTCGTAGAACTCCTTATACCGAAAAATTCACCTTATTTATTGAATGACACTCGTAGAATTCCTCATACCGAAAAATTCACCTTATTTATTGAATGAACCTCGTAGAATTCCTTATACCGAAACATTCACCTTATTTATTGAATGAACCTCGTAGAACTCCTTATACCGAAAAATTCACCTTATTTATTGAATGACACTCGTACAATTCCTTATACCGAAAAATTCACCTTATTTATTGAATGAACCTCGTAGAATTCCTTATACCGAAAAATTCACCTTATTTATTGAATGACACTCGTAGAATTCCTTATACCGAAAAATTCACCTTATTTATTGAATGAACCTCGTAGAATTCCTTATACCGAAACATTCACCTTATTTATTGAATGAACCTCGTAGAAGTCCTTATACCGAAAAATGCACCTTATTTATTGAATGACACTCGTAGAATTCCTTATACCGAAAAATTCACCTTATTTATTGAATGAACCTCGTAGAATTCCTCATACCGAAAAATTCACCTTATTTATTGAATGACACTCGTAGAATTCCTTATACCGAAAAATTCACCTTATTTATTGAATGAACCTCGTAGAATTCCTTATACCGAAACATTCACCTTATTTATTGAATGACCCTTGTAATGAGTACACAGAAACCAGATCATTTTATGAAGAATTTTTGACACTAGACGATCGGGTTTAGGGCGATATTTCTTAACTCTAAATAATGGGATTTTTATAAAGATTCTAACATACTAGGCGATCGAATACGGTGAATTAATGGATAGCGGGCTGAATCGAGTAATCACGGAGCCAATTTCGAATTCCTTTCGAGTTCATTACATTCACTTACGGGCTAATACCCTTGAGAATGGCATGAATCCAACCTAATGGATTTTGGTGAAGATTGGGGAATTGGAAAGCTGAGTCCGAATTCCAGTCGAGTTCATTACATTCACTTACGGGCTAATACCCTTGAGAATGGCATGAATCCAACCCTAATGGATTTTGGTGAAGATTGGGGAATTGGAAAGCTGATCCGAATTCCAGTCGAGTTCATTACCATTCAATTACGGGCTAATTTTACCCTTGAGAATGGCATGAATCCAACCAATGGGGATTTTGGTGAAGTTGGGGAAGGAAAGCTGAGTCCGAATTCCAGTCGAGTTCATTACATTCACTTACGGGCTAATACCCTTGAGAATGGCATGAATCCAACCTAATGGATTTTGGTGAAGATTGGGGAATTGGAAAGCTGAGTCCGAATTCCAGTCGAGTTCATTACATTCACTTACGGGCTAATACCCTTGAGAATGGCATGAATCCAACCTAATGGATTTTGGTGAAGATTGGGGAATTGGAAAGCTGAGTCCGAATTCCAGTCGAGTTCATTACATTCACTTACGGGCTAATACCCTTGAGAATGGCATGAATCCAACCTAATGGATTTTGGTGAAGATTGGGGAATTGGAAAGCTGAGTCCGAATTCCAGTCGAGTTCATTACATTCACTTACGTGCCAATACTCTTGGGAAATGTATGAATCTGTGGTACTCATGTACACATCTGTACGTTCACACCCACATACGTATTCACGCATATTACATTTTGTGTTTCACACCTATGCATGTTTTTTACTTTCTGGCGTGTTTTCGTTCTTGAAATACGCGGTAATCATTCATCTATCACGTGTATCTTTACCGCGCAGTTTGGTTTGGAATTTAACCAGCGGGCACACGTGATTCTGACAGTTGGGCGCCCGCTATTATCCAGCGATGGTGGATTAATGTACAGCAGTTTCCCAACTCGAGCGAGACCCCCTGCTATCCAATATGGCAGAGGGACCTTGGTTTGATTCTCGTCTCGCACACACGCGCTCTAATTGCAGGTAGCAATTAGGCGCCAGTTTTATTTCGAACACGCACACACATGCATGTTGTTCACACAAACTCCAATCGAACATTTCAATTCAAGAAACAGTATGTACTTTAATTCTACTTTCTTCATCAACATTTTAATTACATTCAACAAGTGACTTTCTCTGATTTTTTCTTATGTTTCATAACGTTACAAGGGAAACAACTTTTCCTTCACTATTTGCATGCTTAATCAACTCCATATAACATATTTTTAATAATACATGTTTTAATTGATATTAACTCCGGTCTCATTGTTTTATTTCCAATGCCATTTACGCCGATCGAATCGTAATACTAAATTCGTTAGCGGATACCCCGGTATTTGCTACAAGATCATCTGAAAACAGAGAAAGAACTGATTTCATAGCCAGAAATGTGTAAACTTATACAATCAATAATAAATGGGCTGTTCCTTATTCTCCTTTAAAAAGAAACATTAATGTAGAATCATGCTATTCTATTCAAGCCATCACATACATAAAGTATATTAATAAGCGATGTGACGCAGTCCTTTTAAGACTAGATGTTGAAAGAAACTTAGATAAAGTTAACAACTTCTTATGAAGGCATGGGGGGGAGTAAAAGGTAGCGAATCCATCATTTCTCACCGCTAATTATTGGAAAATAACAGGCCAGAGACCGGGTTTGCCTTGTGGGGCAACTGGTAGAGAAGAAGGAAATTCTGAATTCAAAACCAGATTGAAGAGGGATAATGTTGACCATGGCAACCATAGTTTATGAATATAGAATACAGCGCAGTACATAATCTGTTCAATGAAAGAACATCAAAGATGAACACTCAAGAGTCAGACACTCTACTGAATCGGATTAGATCGCAAATACTCGCCTTTATACACGTCGCATTGAATATTTTGAGCCTTTTGATTGGTTAGCCCTTTTATTGGTGAACTATCAAATGAGTCAGCTCATGGCTGACTCACTAGCATACAAGGGTACCCAAAAGCTCCAACAGCTAATAGCAGGTCAGTCTGGATTGTATAGCGATCTACAGAAATAACTAGCAATCTACTGCAAGAAAATCTTCAAGAGCTCTCTTCCAACATGCCTTTAGCCAGCATGTAAGGGTAGGCTCAAAAAATCAACATGTTGATTTGCAATCTGCAACAAAGCCACCGATGATCAAATATTCTAAAGGAGTACATAGATTTGGCGCTACATTTTTAGGCCGATACATTCTTTGGCCTTAAAGAGTGCTTTTTCCTCCCCGTTTTTAATAGCTTCTTTCTTTCTTTCTTTCTTTCAAATTGTTCACTGTTCCTGTAATATTCTCTCTTTTTTCATTTCTGAAGCTATGAATGTTATAAAGAATTTTGCATCCTAGACGTTCGAATAGTATACGACTTTTTCCTAGACGAGAGAGTATCGTTTTATTTCAGCCGATATGTTTTTGTCCTTTTCATGAAATTTTGCTTCCATTTTTTAACAATCACCATATGCTTTTTTCCGATCGATTTTTATAAAGAGTTTTAAACCGTAGGTGATCGATTTTATAAAGAGTTTTACATCCTAGACGATCGATTTTATAAAAATTTTGCATTCTATGGTATCGAATGCTATAATATTTTTGCATCCTAGATGAGTTTGTAGCGTCGACGCCATAGAGTTGCAGCCGATATATTCTTCAGCCTTCTTTAAGTATTTATTGTTTCCAGTCTTTAATAGTCACTTAATTCTTCCTTTTTTCTTTCATACTTTCTATCGATCTTTCTCAGCTGTTGCTTCTGAAGTTTTTGTCTTTTCATATTAAACCTCTTAATACTAAACATCAACCCAAAAGTCGAAAAAAAGCGTATGAATGAATTTCTAGATACTCCCGGCATATTACGACGGTCATTCAATAAATAAGGTGAATTTTTCGGTATAAGGACATCTATGAGGGTCATTCAATAAATAAGGTGAATTTTTCGGTATAAGGACATCTACGAGGGTCATTCAATAAATAAGGTGAATTTTTCGGTATAAGGACTTCTAATACAGATAGAAGCTTTTTTCCTTTACATCATTTTTTAAAGGGATTTATTTTTTTTATTTATTTTGTTTTTTTCAGATTTGAGAGATTTAGAGATTAACAAAGATGGCCAACCAAGAAGCATGCTCTACGATTGAACAGAGGTCAATTATTAAGTTTTTGGTTGCTAAAGTTTGCAAACCAGTTTAAATTCATAGGAGAATGTCAACTGTGTATGGTGCTACATGTTTCATCCAAAACATTGTCTACAAGTGGATTAAATTGTTTAAAGAAGGACAGCGCAGAGAATGAAGACAGGCTTGCCAGGCCTACGGAAGTGAGGTCTCCTGAGGTGATCGAATCAGTCAATGACCTCATTCAGTCTGACAGAAAGGTGACAGTGGATGACTTTGCAAGGACTTTGAGCCTATCTGTTGGGACAGCACACACAATTGTCCATGATAACCTTACCTACTCGAAGGTCAGCTGCTGGTGGGTGCCAAACGGTGCAAACCGGCTGGGATGGGAACTGCTCAATCATCCTCCTTACAGCCCAGACCTTGCATGTTCAGAGTTTTCACCTGTTTGGTCTCTTCAAAGCGTTCACTAGAGGCACGAAGTTTGAAAGTGACGATGAAGTCAAAAGTGCTGTGAGCGATTGGCTGAGACATCAGTCCAAAGATTTTTACGCTGAGGGAATACGGAAGCTTGTGCACAGATAGGAAAATTGTGTGACACTGCTGAGAGACTACGTTGAAATATAAAAAGAGTAAGCTTCTATCTGTATTAGAAGTCCTTATAGCGAAAAATTCACCTTATTTATTGAATGACCCTCGTAGATGTCCTTATACCGAAAAATCCACCTTATTTATTCAATGACCCTTGGAGAAGTCCTTGTACTGAAAAATCCACCTTATTTATTGAATGACCCTCGTATAAACTTTTAGAAAACCAAAAAACAAATTATGGAAACAATAATTTTGAACGCCTTCAAATTTTGGTTTTCAAGGCGAGAAGCGTAACTGTATGACTCCTTACGACCTTCATACAACCTAACATCCCACCAGCCGTGTATTTGCAAAATCCATAGAATCTGCAGTATATAAATATTAGGATTAGTCGGCTTTGATCGATCTGTTTCTCTTTTCGTCGATTGATTTATATATCGAAGATTAGTAAGCATTTTTTTTAATTCCTTACATCTATGTATATACATGCAAATCTGCACAGAATAAATACATTAATTATCCTAAAAAAAAAGAAAAAAATCAATCGTTTATTTGTTTTTACATTCATTCAATATAAAGAATCCATACGCATATACGATTTTATTAGCTTAGAGATCAAGCAGATATGTGTTCGTTGTAAAAAGAAAAGAAAAGAAAAAATTTACTAAGTTGCCATAGAGCAGCACTAATTGACAACAGTTCGTAAGACACATGGCTCGTGTTGATTAATTTGCAGAGCATTAGTTAGTCTTGTAGGTGATAATTAATATTTTATCTGGAGACCTGATTAGGTAACGTCACCTCAGAACGTAACCAACACTGTCTTGTTTGATTTCTTTTCGAGTTGTAGCCTGTCGGTCAATAAGGCGAGCAAATTCTTGCCCTGGCTACATGTTTTGCGTCATCTGACATTTTGGTGAATGGAGTTACGAAAAAAAAATTAATCTGGCTGGGCAGCAGATCTTTCCATTGCTTTTGTTCTTCAGTTATTCATTTTTGTTATTACAATCACCATTTTTAATCTAATGTTCTTTCTCAGTCTGTAAAGAAATTATCAATCGCTCAACAAAATCTATCTATCTATCTATCTATCTATCTATCTATCTATCTATCTATCTAAATCTCTTCAAAGTCTGTTCATTATCTATCTATCTATCTATCTATCTATCTATCTATCTATCTATCTATCTATCTCTCAAAGTCTGTTCATTATCTATCTATGTATGTATGTATCTATCTATCTATCTATCTATCTATCTAAAGTCTGTTCTATCTCTCATCTATCATATCTATCTATCTATCTATCTATCTATCTATCTATCTATCTATCTATCTCTCAAAGTCTGTTCATTATCTATCTATCTATCTATCTATCTATCTATCTATCTATCTATCTATCTATCTCTCAAAGTCTGTTCATTATCTATCTATGTATGTATCTATCTATCTATCTATCTATCTATCTATCTATCTATCTATCTATCTATCTATCTCGTCTGTTCATTATCTATCTAAATATCTATCATATCTATCTATCTATCTATCTATCTATCTATCTATCTATCTCTCAAAGTCTGTTCATTATCTATCTAAATCTATCTTATCTATCTATCTATCTATCTATCTATCTATCTATCTATCTAAGTCTGTTCATTATCTATCTATCTAGCTAGCTAGCTAGCTAGCTAGCTCAGTCTGTTCGCTATCTATCTATCTATCTATCTATCTATCTATCTATCTATCTATCTATCTATCTATCTATCAGGAACCTCGGCATGAAGCAACGTATAGCAAGGTTAGTGTATTTGACAACTACTGCAGAGAATTGATTTCATTAATCACATGATGCTCTCAACAAATATCAATATTAAATACTACAGCAATAGTGAACATTTAATGAAACCAAGTAAACTAATCTAAAAATTACTTTTCAATACATTTTCATAGTAATATTGCTATTTATTGCAGTTTCGTAATTTTCCAATACCTTTTTTTAAAAAAAATCACTTTCTAATGCTCATTCATATTAAAATCACTTACCAAAGCTTTTGCATGCAAAATGTATCCCTATTGCATTGTCATAGTAAAATCCCCTTCTAAACATTTTCATAGTAAAATCCATTTCCACTGCATTTTTTTATAAAAACTACTTTCCAATGCATTTTCAAAGTAAAATCACTTTCCGATGTATTTTCATGTTGAAATCATATTCCATTGCAGTTCCATTATAAAATCTTTTTCCAATGCATTTTCATAATAAAATGATTTTTCAATGTATTTCCATATTAGAATTACTTTCCAGTGAATTTTCATGGTAAAATCTCTTCCTACTGCATTTTCATAGTAAAATCACTTTCCAATTTATTGCCATCTTAAAATCATTTTCCAATGCATTTTCATATTAAATTCATTTTCCAAAGCATTTTATAGTAACATCATTTTCCACTGATTGTTCATATTTTAATTACATTCTAATGCATTTTCATATTAAAATTAATTTCTAATTCATTTTAATATTAAAATCAGATTCCAATGCGTATTCATAGTAAAGTCTATTTCAGGTGCATTTTAATACTAAAATTATTTTCCAATGTGTTTACATGCTAAATTTTTATTGCATTCTATAATAAATCATTTTCCAATGCATTTCCACATAAAAATTACATTGCAATACATTTTCATGGTAAAATAGCTTAATATTGTATTTTAATAGTAAACTCACTTTTCAATGCATTTTCATAATAAAATCACTTTTAAATTATTTTTTTTCATATTAAATTTCTTTTGCCAATGCATTTTCATGCAAAAATCACTTTTTAATGATTTTCTATATTAAAATCACTTCCCGATACATTTTCATATTGTAATTACTTTTCGATGAATTTTCATGGCGAGAATGTGACGGGGAATATATTTGGAATTCCTTCATTTTGTTTCATTTTCAGTTTTTATTATTAAATTTTCTGTAATTGAAGAATTATTTCTTAATTGTCCCTCGATTAATGAGGAAATGAACTATAACGACGACAAAGCTTGGAATCCTGAATTCATTTTCATGTTGATTGATTATTTTGTTTTTGTTTTTAAGGGATTATCAAAGCGTTTATGGGTTATTTTAAACCGAAACATATTTTATCTTGGTTCATTTTATGAGCTTATCTCTATATAAAAGGCAAGATGTGTGTGTGTGTGTGTGTGTGTGTGTGTGTGTGTGTGTGCCTGTATGTCCTTTATACAAATCCACAATTTATATCCGATTCTCACCAAACTTAACGCCAATATTTTTTAGGCTTCCGGTCAGGTCGTGGGCTACTCATTTTTCCCGATTTCCTCCTGATATCAGAAATCGATACCCTGATATCCTATCGGGTCTGATCAAAATCAGGTTTTCAGCCCATTTATTTTGTTTTTTTGCTTCGGGTTTGGCTCTAAGTAGGTATAATTGTAATTCTAAGTCTCAGCCATGATACCATTTATTCAGAGGACTTATTTAGCCTTCAAAATTCAGTTTACAACGAAAAAACTTATTTGATATTGATACCAGGAAATCAAAATTTGACTTACATTCATTCATTTTTCTTTCAGTCTACGGTTTCGCTTTAACTGGAAACAACTATTGCTTTTTAGTCTTTCGTGCCAAAATAATCTGAGCTCCAGCACCATGGATTAGTTCTAAAGCTTTCATTACACCCGAGCAACGCCGGGCTATACTGCTAGTCTATTATAATTTCATAGTAAAATCAATTTCAAAAGCATTTTCATAATAAAATCACTTTCCATTTTCATATTAAAATTACCTCGCAATGCATTTTCATAGCAGAAACACTTTCCGATGTATTTCATATTAAATTGACTTTCCAATGCGTTTTCATATTGAAATCACTTTCCAATGGAATTACATTATAAAAAATTTTTCCAATATATTTTCATCGTAAAATGATTTTTCAATGTATTTTCTTATTAGAATTACTTTCCAGTGAATTTTCATGGTAAAATCTGTTTCTACTGCATTTTCAGAGTAAAATCAAATTCCAATACATTTCTATAGGTACGAATTCGTAGGATTAGCTTTGTAAAGCAAGTAAAACTTTATTTTTGGGTGGCCAACAGAATATATAATGTGTGATTCTCAACAGAAGAAGGAATATTCACATGGACATAATTAGAGTAGACGATAGAGGCAAAAGAGAAACATTTAAAAAACGAAAAAGCAAACTATACACGTAGCACTCACGGACCATCTTGTGCTTCTCGAAGAATACACATCAAATTACTTATTCTCAGTTAAGTTTGGAACAAGGCCAAATCAAAGAAGGGGAGATAATGATATGGCACTCTTCCAAGTAGGGTAAGCCTGCTCAAAAGCCTTGCAAATCGCTACTAAGCTCTGATTAATATTAGAAAATGGTTGATTAGGACAGGGATAATACGTCACCATAAATTATCATTTAAGAATTGGTTTGTTTTAAGAATCAACAATCGACCTGGAAAGTCAGTCAATACTCCACGTAGACCTCTTCTTATCTATCTATCTATCTATCTATCTATCTATCTATCTATCTATCTATCTATCTATCTATCTATCTGTCTCAGTCAGCTCATTATCTATCTATCTATCTATCTATCTATCTATCTATCTATCTATCCCAGTCTGTTCATTATCTATCTATCTATCTATCTATCTATCTATCTGTCTGTCTGTCTGTCCGTCTGTCTCAGTCAGCTCATTATCTATCTATCTATCTATCTATCTATCTATCTATCTATCTATCCTATCTATCTCAGTCCGCTGTCATTCATCATCTATCTATCTATCTATCTATCTATCTATCTATCTATCTATCTATCTATCTATCTATCTATCTATCTCGGTCCACTCATTATCTATCTATCTATCTATCTATCTATCTATCTATCTATCTATCTATCTATCTATCTATCTATCTATCTAATTGTAATATGATTAAATGTTTTTTATTAAAGAACATCTATCTATCTATCTATCTATCTATCTATCTATCTATCTATCTATCTATCTATCTGTAATAATTTTATTTTGTTTTAAGATACTGTAATAAAATCTATCTATCTATCTATCTATCTATCTATCTATCTATCTATCTATCTATCTGTGTTTTACATCGACGTTAACCCGGAAGCCACTCAAAATAGAGTGTCACAGAGTAAGAGGCAAACTATACGTGAATATACGTGGAAGATGACGTTTAACGCTAGACTTGAAGAGGTTAAGATTGTATTGATCGGGAAAGCATCCTCTTGCGTGTTGTTTCCACAGAAAAGTAATTCGCGAGAAGCTGATGAAGTGGGACCTGCTGAATGAGTCTGATCAGCCACAAGGTACGTAACATGGAAATAACTAGCCGTGAAGGTTAAAACTGATGGAACCAAATAATATAGTTCGTCTGATAATTTTCTATGAAAGTGACGATAGACTTGTGTGAGACCTGCGAGGTTTCTCAGTACGAGTTGCACAGTGTAAAATAATTAGTCACCCACATGGACGTGGAAACGCCTTTGGACACGTTTATCATGGCTGAAAACATCTATCTATCTATCTATCTATCTATCTATGTTTGTCTGTTTCTATCTATCTATCTATCTATCTATCTATCTATCTATCTATCTATCTATCTATCTATCTATCTATCTATCTATCTATCTATCTATCTATCTATCTATCTATCTATCTATCTATCTATCTATCTATCTATCTATCTCTCAAAGTATGTTCATTATCTATGTATGTATCTATCTATCTATCTATCTATCTATCTATCTATCTATCTATCTATCTATCTATGTTTGTCTGTTTCTATCTATCTATCTATCTATCTATCTATCTGTCCGTCTGTCTCAGTCAGCTCATTATCTATCTATCTATCTATCTATCTATCTAT
>JBBBDQ010001528.1:45000-50000 GCA_037127315.1 Ascarosepion bandense | reverse complement strand
CTATCTATCTATCTATCTATCTATCTACCTATCTCATTCACATCTATCTATCTATCTATCTATCTATCTATCTATCTATCTATCTATCTATCTACCTATCTCATTCACATCTATCTATCTATCTATCTATCTATCTATCTATCTATCTATCTCATTCACATCATTATCTATCTATCTATCTATTTATCTATCTATCTATCTATCTATCTATCTATCTACCTATCTCATTCACATCTATCTATCTATCTATCTATCTATCTATCTATCTATCTATCTATCTATCTCATTCACATCATTATCTATCTATCTATCTATCTATCTATCTATCTATCTCATTCACATCATTATCTATCTATCTATCTATCTATCTATCTATCTATCTATCTATCTATCTATCTATCTATCTATCTCATTCACATCTATCTATCTATCTATCTATCTATCTATCTATCTATCTATCTATCTATCTATCTCATTCACATCATTATCTATCTATCTATCTATCTATCTATCTATCTATCTATCTATCTCATTCACATCATTATCTATCTATCTATCTATCTATCTATCTATCTATCTATCTATCTATCTATCATTCATCCACTATCTATCTATCTATCTATCTATCTATCTATCTCATTCATCATTATCTATCTATCTATCTATCTATCTATCTATCTATCTATCTATCTCATTCATCTATCTATCTATCTATCTATCTATCTATCTATCTATCTATCTATCTATCTATCTATCTATCTATCTACCTATCTCATTCACATCTATCTATCTATCTATCTATCTATCTATCTATCTATCTATCTATCTATCTATCTACCTATCTCATTCACATCACTATCTATCTATCTATCTATCTATCTATCTATCTATCTATCTATCTATCTATCTATCTATCTATGTATCTATCTATCTATCTATCTATCTATCTATCTATCTATCTATCTATCTACCTATCTCATTCACATCACTATCTATCTATCTATCTATCTATCTATCTATCTATCTATCTATCTATCTATCTATCTCATTCACATCTATCTATCTATCTATCTATCTATCTATCTATCTATCTATCTATCTATCTATCTATCTACCTATCTCATTCATCACTATCTATCTATCTATCTATCTATCTATCTATCTATCTATCTATCTATCTACCTATCTCATTCATCTATCTATCTATCTATCTATCTATCTATCTATCTATCTATCTATCTATCTATCTATCTACCTATCTCATTCACATCTATCTATCTATCTATCTATCTATCTATCTATCTATCTATCTATCTATCTATCTATCTATCTATCTACCTATCTCATTCACATCTATCTATCTATCTATCTATCTATCTATCTATCTATCTATCTATCTATCTATCTATCTATCTATCTATCTATCTACCTATCTCATTCACATCACTATCTATCTATCTATCTATCTATCTATCTATCTATCTATCTATCTATCTATCTCATTCACATCTATCTATCTATCTATCTATCTATCTATCTATCTATCTATCTATCTATCTATCTACCTATCTCATTCACATCTATCTATCTATCTATCTATCTATCTATCTATCTATCTATCTATCTATCTATCTATCTATCTATCTACCTATCTCATTCACATCACTATCTATCTATCTATCTATCTATCTATCTATCTATCTATCTATCTATCTCATTCACATCACTATCTATCTATCTATCTATCTATCTATCTATCTATCTATCTATCTATCTACCTATCTCATTCACATCTATCTATCTATCTATCTATCTATCTATCTATCTATCTATCTATCTCATTCACATCACTATCTATCTATCTATCTATCTATCTATCTATCTATCTATCTATCTATCTATCTATCTCATTCATCTATCTATCTATCTATCTATCTATCTATCTATCTATCTATCTATCTATCTATCTATCTCATTCACATCTATCTATCTATCTATCTATCTATCTATCTATCTATCTATCTATCTATCTATCTATCTATCTACCTATCTCATTCACATCACTATCTATCTATCTATCTATCTATCTATCTACCTATCTCATTCACATCTATCTATCTATCTATCTATCTATCTATCTATCTATCTATCTATCTATCTATCTATCTATCTACCTATCTCATTCATCTATCTATCTATCTATCTATCTATCTATCTATCTATCTATCTATCTATCTATCTATCTATCTATCTACCTATCTCATTCACATCTATCTATCTATCTATCTATCTATCTATCTATCTATCTATCTATCTATCTATCTATCTATCTATCTATCTACCTATCTCATTCACATCACCTATCTATCTATCTATCTATCTATCTATCTATCTATCTATCTATCTATCTATCTACCTATCTCATTCACATCTATCTATCTATCTATCTATCTATCTATCTATCTATCTATCTATCTATCTATCTACCTATCTCATTCACATCACTATCTATCTATCTATCTATCTATCTATCTATCTATCTATCTATCTATCTATCTATCTACCTATCTCATTCACATCACTATCTATCTATCTATCTATCTATCTATCTATCTATCTATCTATCTATCTATCTATCTCATTCACATCTATCTATCTATCTATCTATCTATCTATCTATCTACCTATCTCATTCACATCACTATCTATCTATCTATCTATCTATCTATCTATCTATCTATCTATCTATCTATCTATCTATCTACCTATCTCATTCACATCTATCTATCTATCTATCTATCTATCTATCTATCTATCTATCTATCTATCTATCTACCTATCTCATTCACATCTATCTATCTATCTATCTATCTATCTATCTATCTATCTATCTATCTATCTATCTATCTATCTATCTACCTATCATTCACCTATCTATCTATCTATCTATCTATCTATCTATCTATCTATCTATCTATCTATCTATCTACCTATCTCATTCACATCTATCTATCTATCTATCTATCTATCTATCTATCTATCTATCTATCTATCTATCTCATTCACTCACTATCTATCTATCTATCTATCTATCTATCTATCTATCTATCTATCTATCTATCTACCTATCTCATTCACTATCTATCTATCTATCTATCTATCTATCTATCTATCTATCTATCTATCTATCTATCTACCTATCTCATTCACATCACTATCTATCTATCTATCTATCTATCTATCTATCTATCTATCTATCTATCTATCTATCTATCCATTCACATCTATCTATCTATCTATCTATCTATCTATCTATCTATCTATCTACCTATCTCATTCACATCACTATCTATCTATCTATCTATCTATCTATCTATCTATCTATCTATCTATCTATCTATCTATCTATCTATCTACCTATCTCATTCACATCACTATCTATCTATCTATCTATCTATCTATCTATCTATCTATCTATCTATCTATCTATCTATCTATCTACCTATCTCATTCACATCTATCTATCTATCTATCTATCTATCTATCTATCTATCTATCTATCTATCTATCTATCTACCTATCTCATTCACATCACTATCTATCTATCTATCTATCTATCTATCTATCTATCTATCTATCTATCTACCTATCTCATTCACATCACTATCTATCTATCTATCTATCTATCTATCTATCTATCTATCTATCTATCTACCTATCATTCACATCACTATCTATCTATCTATCTATCTATCTATCTATCTATCTATCTATCTATCTACCTATCTCATTCACATCACTATCTATCTATCTATCTATCTATCTATCTATCTATCTATCTATCTACCTATCTCATTCACATCACTATCTATCTATCTATCTATCTATCTATCTATCTATCTATCTATCTATCTATCTATCTATCTATCTATCTACCTATCTCATTCACATCTATCTATCTATCTATCTATCTATCTATCTATCTATCTATCTATCTATCTACCTATCTCATTCACATCACTATCTATCTATCTATCTATCTATCTATCTATCTATCTATCTATCTATCTACCTATCTCATTCACATCACTATCTATCTATCTATCTATCTATCTATCTATCTATCTATCTATCTATCTATCTACCTATCTCATTCACATCTATCTATCTATCTATCTATCTATCTATCTATCTATCTATCTATCTATCTATCTACCTATCTCATTCACATCTATCTATCTATCTATCTATCTATCTATCTATCTATCTATCTATCTATCTATCTATCTATCTACCTATCATTCATTCACTATCTATCTATCTATCTATCTATCTATCTATCTATCTATCTATCTATCTATCTACCTATCTCATTCACATTACTATCTATCTATCTATCTATCTATCTATCTATCTATCTATCTATCTATCTATCTATCTATCTATCTGCCTATCTCATTCACATCACTATCTATCTATCTATCTATCTATCTATCTATCTATCTATCTATCTATCTATCTATCTACCTATCATTCACATCACTATCTATCTATCTATCTATCTATCTATCTATCTATCTATCTATCTACCTATCTCATTCACATCACTATCTATCTATCTATCTATCTATCTATCTATCTATCTATCTATCTATCTATATATCTACCTATCTCATTCACATCACTATCTATCTATCTATCTATCTATCTATCTATCTATCTATCTATCTATCTATCTATCTATCTATCTACCTATCCTCATTCACATCTATCTATCTATCTATCTATCTATCTATCTATCTATCTATCTCATTCACATCACTATCTATCTATCTATCTATCTATCTATCTATCTATCTATCTATCTATCTATCTATCTATCTACCTATCTCATTCATCTATCTATCTATCTATCTATCTATCTATCTATCTATCTATCTACCTATCTCATTCACATCACTATCTATCTATCTATCTATCTATCTATCTATCTATCTATC
>JBBBDQ010001528.1:0-35000 GCA_037127315.1 Ascarosepion bandense | reverse complement strand
TATCTATCTATCTATCTATCTATCTATCTATCTATCTATCTATCTACCTATCTCATTCACATCTATCTATCTATCTATCTATCTATCTATCTATCTATCTATCTATCTATCTATCTATCTCATTCACATCACTATCTATCTATCTATCTATCTATCTATCTATCTATCTATCTATCTATCTATCTATCTACCTATCTCATTCACATCACTATCTATCTATCTATCTATCTATCTATCTATCTATCTACCTATCTCATTCACATCTATCTATCTATCTATCTATCTATCTATCTATCTATCTATCTATCTATCTATCTATCTATCTATCTATCTATCTATCTATCTATCTACCTATCTCATTCATTCACTATCTATCTATCTATCTATCTATCTATCTATCTATCTATCTACCTATCTCATTCACATCTATCTATCTATCTATCTATCTATCTATCTATCTATCTATCTATCTATCTATCTATCTACCTATCTCATTCATCACTATCTATCTATCTATCTATCTATCTATCTATCTATCTATCTATCTATCTATCTATCTATCTACCTATCTCATTCACATCTATCTATCTATCTATCTATCTATCTATCTATCTATCTATCTATCTATCTATCTATCTACCTATCTCATTCATCACTATCTATCTATCTATCTATCTATCTATCTATCTATCTCATTCATTCACTATCTATCTATCTATCTATCTATCTATCTATCTATCTATCTATCTACCTATCTCATTCACATCACTATCTATCTATCTATCTATCTATCTATCTATCTATCTATCTATCTATCTATCTATCTATCTATCTATCTACCTATCTCATTCACATCTATCTATCTATCTATCTATCTATCTATCTATCTATCTATCTATCTATCTATCTACCTATCTCATTCACATCACTATCTATCTATCTATCTATCTATCTATCTATCTATCTATCTATCTATCTATCTACCTATCTCATTCACATCTATCTATCTATCTATCTATCTATCTATCTATCTATCTATCTATCTATCTATCTATCTACCTATCTCATTCACATCACTATCTATCTATCTATCTATCTATCTATCTATCTATCTATCTATCTATCTACCTATCTCATTCACATCTATCTATCTATCTATCTATCTATCTATCTATCTATCTATCTATCTATCTATCTATCTCATTCACATCTATCTATCTATCTATCTATCTATCTATCTATCTATCTATCTATCTATCTATCTACCTATCTCATTCACATCACTATCTATCTATCTATCTATCTATCTATCTATCTATCTATCTATCTATCTATCTATCTACCTATCTCATTCATCTATCTATCTATCTATCTATCTATCTATCTATCTATCTATCTATCTATCTATCTATCTATCTATCTACCTATCTCATTCACATCTATCTATCTATCTATCTATCTATCTATCTATCTATCTATCTATCTATCTATCTATCTATCTATCTACCTATCTCATTCACATCTATCTATCTATCTATCTATCTATCTATCTATCTATCTCATTCACATCTATCTATCTATCTATCTATCTATCTATCTATCTATCTATCTATCTACCTATCTCATTCACATCTATCTATCTATCTATCTATCTATCTATCTATCTATCTATCTATCTATCTATCTATCTATCTATCTACCTATCTCATTCACATCACTATCTATCTATCTATCTATCTATCTATCTATCTATCTATCTATCTATCTATCTATCTATCTATCTACCTATCTCATTCACATCACTATCTATCTATCTATCTATCTATCTATCTATCTATCTATCTATCTATCTATCTATCTATCTACCTATCTCATTCATCTATCTATCTATCTATCTATCTATCTATCTATCTATCTATCTATCTATCTATCTATCTACCTATCTCATTCACATCTATCTATCTATCTATCTATCTATCTATCTATCTATCTATCTATCTATCTATCTATCTACCTATCTCATTCACTATCTATCTATCTATCTATCTATCTATCTATCTATCTATCTATCTATCTATCTATCTACCTATCTCATTCATCTATCTATCTATCTATCTATCTATCTATCTATCTATCTATCTATCTATCTACCTATCTCATTCCATCTATCTATCTATCTATCTATCTATCTATCTATCTATCTATCTATCTATCTATCTATCTATCTACCTATCTCATTCACATCACTATCTATCTATCTATCTATCTATCTATCTATCTATCTATCTATCTATCTACCTATCTCATTCACATCACTATCTATCTATCTATCTATCTATCTATCTATCTATCTATCTATCTATCTATCTATCTCATTCACTATCTATCTATCTATCTATCTATCTATCTATCTATCTATCTATCTATCTATCTACCTATCTCATTCATCTATCTATCTATCTATCTATCTATCTATCTATCTATCTATCTATCTATCTACCTATCTCATTCACATCTATCTATCTATCTATCTATCTATCTATCTATCTATCTATCTATCTACCTATCTCATTCACATCTATCTATCTATCTATCTATCTATCTATCTATCTATCTATCTATCTATCTACCTATCTCATTCATTACTATCTATCTATCTATCTATCTATCTATCTATCTATCTACCTATCATTCATCTATCTATCTATCTATCTATCTATCTATCTATCTATCTATCTATCTATCTATCTACCTATCTCATTCACATCTATCTATCTATCTATCTATCTATCTATCTATCTATCTATCTATCTATCTATCTATCTACCTATCTCATTCACATCTATCTATCTATCTATCTATCTATCTATCTATCTATCTATCTATCTATCT
Source organism: Ascarosepion bandense (assembly GCA_037127315.1). Lineage (NCBI taxonomy): Eukaryota > Metazoa > Mollusca > Cephalopoda > Sepiida > Sepiidae > Ascarosepion > Ascarosepion bandense. The sequence continues at coordinate 32,108 of JBBBDQ010001528.1, read as the reverse complement.
ATCTATCTATCTATCTACCTATCTCATTCACATCTATCTATCTATCTATCTATCTATCTATCTATCTATCTATCTATCTCATTCACATCTATCTATCTATCTATCTATCTATCTATCTATCTATCTATCTATCTATCTATCTATCTACCTATCTCATTCACATCACTATCTATCTATCTATCTATCTATCTATCTATCTATCTATCTATCTATCTATCTACCTATCTCATTCACATCACTATCTATCTATCTATCTATCTATCTATCTATCTATCTATCTATCTATCTATCTACCTATCATTCACATCTATCTATCTATCTATCTATCTACCTATCTCATTCACTCACTATCTATCTATCTATCTATCTATCTATCTATCTATCTATCTATCTATCTATCTACCTATCTCATTCACATCACTATCTATCTATCTATCTATCTATCTATCTATCTATCTATCTATCTATCTATCTATCTACCTATCTCATTCACATCACTATCTATCTATCTATCTATCTATCTATCTATCTATCTATCTATCTATCTATCTATCTACCTATCTCATTCACATCACTATCTATCTATCTATCTATCTATCTATCTATCTATCTATCTATCTACCTATCTCATTCACATCTATCTATCTATCTATCTATCTATCTATCTATCTATCTATCTATCTATCTATCTATCTATCTACCTATCTCATTCACATCTATCTATCTATCTATCTATCTATCTATCTATCTATCTATCTATCTATCTACCTATCTCATTCACATCTATCTATCTATCTATCTATCTATCTATCTATCTATCTATCTATCTATCTATCTATCTACCTATCTCATTCACATCACTATCTATCTATCTATCTATCTATCTATCTATCTATCTATCTATCTATCTATCTATCTACCTATCTCATTCACATCACTATCTATCTATCTATCTATCTATCTATCTATCTATCTATCTATCTATCTATCTACCTATCTCATTCACATCACTATCTATCTATCTATCTATCTATCTATCTATCTATCTATCTATCTATCTATCTATCTATCTATCTATCTATCTATCTATCTACCTATCTCATTCACTATCTATCTATCTATCTATCTATCTATCTATCTATCTATCTATCTATCTATCTCATTCACATCTATCTATCTATCTATCTATCTATCTATCTATCTATCTATCTATCTATCTATCTATCTATCTATCTATCTACCTATCTCATTCACATCACTATCTATCTATCTATCTATCTATCTATCTATCTATCTATCTATCTATCTATCTATCTATCTACCTATCTCATTCACATCACTATCTATCTATCTATCTATCTATCTATCTATCTATCTATCTATCTATCTACCTATCTCATTCACTATCTATCTATCTATCTATCTATCTATCTATCTATCTATCTATCTATCTATCTATCTATCTATCTACCTATCTCATTCACATCACTATCTATCTATCTATCTATCTATCTATCTATCTATCTATCTATCTATCTATCTATCTATCTATCTATCTACCTATCTCATTCACATCACTATCTATCTATCTATCTATCTATCTATCTATCTATCTATCTATCTATCTATCTCATTCATACTATCTATCTATCTATCTATCTATCTATCTATCTATCTATCTATCTATCTATCTATCTATCTATCTACCTATCTCATTCATCACCTATCTATCTATCTATCTATCTATCTATCTATCTATCTATCTATCTATCTATCTATCTATCTACCTATCTCATTCACATCTATCTATCTATCTATCTATCTATCTATCTATCTATCTATCTATCTATCTATCTACCTATCTCATTCACATCACTATCTATCTATCTATCTATCTATCTATCTATCTATCTATCTATCTATCTATCTATCTATCTATCTACCTATCTCATTCACATCACTATCTATCTATCTATCTATCTATCTATCTATCTATCTATCTCAGTTTTTTTACTTCTGCACAAATTCTATCTCTTTCTATATATATTTCCCACTCTGTTTCTATTTGTCACAATCTGTTCTTTTTTATTTAAACGTCAATTTAGAGGTGGTTCCACGCCCTTCATAATCCTTTCCTGCCACATGTAGTTTATCGTCTTACCCAGGATGTCCCATTGCGGTGTCGAGTACCCATCTTCAGGGGTGCACTCGTCCTATTCAACAGTACAGTACTCCGCCAGGTCAGTAAAGTTAATGATTGCGCAATTTATTTTGGTATTTCTGGGTCCAGTTTGATGTTTTTCGTCATTTTTGACTTAGACTGAGACGGCGATCAAAATTTGACACTTAGAAATGTTGTCATTTTTCATCTACGTAAAACCGCCGACATGCCGTCTGAAGTCTCGCATGTAGACCGAATAAAGCCGTTCATATGAGCAACTTCGTCCTCATCATTTGCGGCATTACTATGCTAATTTCTTCTGTTATACAGGCAGGTTTCAAACAGCAAAATTTTACCTCAAAATGTTCAGAGATAGTGTATCACTAACTAGGGTCAAGTTCGAACAGGTTTACCAAGATGACCCCTTGGAGTTGATTCGATTGACTGGTCCCATAAAGAGAAAACACTTTGGCAAGTGTATTTCATCTTTCATGTTACGAGGGTCATTCAATAAATAAGGTGAATTTTTCGGTATAAGGACTTCTACGAGGGTCATTCAATAGATAAGGTGAATTTTTCGGTATAAGGAATTCTACGAGGGTCATTCAATAGATAAGGTGAATTTTTCGGTATAAGAACTTCTAATACAGATAGAAATTTCTTTTTTTTTTTCTTTACTTCTTTTTCAAAGGGATTTAATTTTTTTTGCAGATTGAAAAAAAAACTTTGAGAGTTTTGGAGATTAGCTAAGATGGCCGACCAAGAAGCATGCTCCAGGATTGAACAGAAGTCAGTTATCAAGTTTTTGGTTGCTGAAGGGTGCAAACCAGTTGAAATTCATAGGAGAATCTCAACTGTGTATGGTGTCACATGTTTCAGCAAAAAAAAAGTCTACAAGTGGGCTAAATTGCTTAAAGAAGTTTTAAAATTGACGTTGAAGTCAAAAGTGCTGTGAACGATTGGCTGAGACATCAGTCCATAGATTTTTACGCTGAGGGAATACGGAATTTTGTGCACAGATGAGAAAAGTGTGTGACACTGCTGGGAGACCACGTCGAATAAAAAAAAGTAAACTTCTATCTGTATTAGAAAATTTCACCTTAGAAAAATTCATCTTATTTATTGAATGACCATCGTATTTCAATTTATTTTATTGCCTACCATCACTCTACTAACCAACGACAAATAAAGCGGGCTACTTTGGGAAAGAATTGCACATTAGAAATGTTAGTATTGACCCTTTTGTCAAAATATCTAGCGTTGAGACAGAAAACAGGGAGAAGAAAGAACTTTTCGTGTGCAATTTTAAACTTGATTCACCAATTACATTTTCGCCAAATTGCTAACCACGACGCTACATCTTAATTTATCTATATTTATTGCGACTCTTATTTGTCAAAGTTCTTGTTAAATTGCTCAAGAAAATTGAAACTCTAGCTTACACAGACACCCCCTCCCCATAGCAGAGTACATGGCCGCCGCGAGATGGACATGACCTAAATGCCCCTAACGCTGAAAAGAGGTTTCCCTTTCGGTACGTAGCTCGCCATTCGTGAGAATTTTACATGATACGCATTTCCGGAGGGCGTTGGTGAAAAAACACCAACGTTGGAAGCGCGGTTTTAAAAGAACACTTCAAGTTACAACAATCATTCAACTCTCCACAAATAAATATCAGTTCAAGATATTATAGCATGCATACGCCACTTCCTTCCTTCATTCATTCATTCATTCATTCATTCCTTCCTTCCTTCCTTCCTTCCTTCCTTCTATCTATCTATCTATCTATCTATCTATCTATCTATCTATCTATCTATGTTTGTCTGTTTCTATCTATCTATCTATCTATGTTTGTCTGTTTCTATCTATCTATCTATCTATCTATCTATCTATCTATCTATCTATCTATCTATGTTTGTTTGTTTCTATCTATCTATCTATCTATCTATCTATCTATCTATGTTTGTTTGTTTTTATCTATCTATCTATCTATCTATCTATCTATGTTTGTTTGTTTCTATCTATCTATCTATCTATCTATCTATCTATCTATCTATGTTTGTCTGTTTCTATCTATCTATCTATCTATCTATCTATCTATCTATGTTTGTCTGTTTCTATCTTTATCTATTTCTATCTATCTATCTATCTATCTTTGTCTATTTCTATTTTGTCTATCTATCTATCTATCTATCTATCTATCTATCTATCTATCTATCTATGTTTGTTTGTTTGTTTCTATCTATCTATCTATCTATCTATCTATCTGTCGATCTATCTCTGTTTGTCTGTTTCTATCTATCTATCTATCTATCTATCTATCTATCTATCTATCTATCTATTTCTATGTTTGTCTGTTTCTATCTATCTATCTATCTATCTTTATCTGTTTGTTTGTCTGTTTCTATCTATCTATCTATCTATCTATCTATCTGTCTGTCTATCTATCTATCTATCTATCTATCTATCTATCTATCTATCTATCTATGTTTGTCTGTTTCTATCTATCTATCTATCTATCTATCTATCTATCTATCTATCTATCTATCTGTCAGTCTATCTATCCATCTTTGTTTGTCTGTTTCTATCTATCTATCTATCTATCTATCTATCTATCTATCTATCTATCTATCTATGTTTGTCTGTTTCTATCTATCTATCTATCTATCTATCTATCTATCTATGTTTGTCTATTTCTATCTATCTATCTATCTATCTATCTATCTATCTATCTATCTATCTATCTCTGTTTCTATCTATCTATCTATCTATCTATCTATCTATCTATCTATCTAGTTTACTATATTTTGCAGTCGACAAAATCGAAAACAAAACGGATGTTCAAAATTTAACATAAAAATGCTTTAATTTACCCATTGCACCATTTATTTATGTATTTATTTTATATCATATCAACCTAAACAAGTCGATCTTCATTAATGCACATGGGAGAGAAAAAACTGGATACAGGAAGTATTGAAGAAAGGATAAAAGATAATAGAAGGTGGCAATTGACATTGCATTTATAATTTGAAGATTGCAGTTATCAGAGACGGAAGGCAGTTCCACAGGCGGAAGATGCGAAAGAAAGACATTGTTGGAGTAGAAGTGTCGGTTACATTTAACGATTTCAATATTAAAAGAATGGGACCTAGATGCCAATCTAGTAGCATGCTTAAATTTACGTTTTCGGGCACCAGGACAACAGAACTCGTCAGATCTGTTGTCATGAAAATATTTGTAGAAAAGACAAATGGAATCCACGTCACGTCGGTGAGAAAGTAACGGGAATTGGAACTCTGGTAGGATTCTCATTTTTTTTCCTGATGATTTCACCGTATAGGTTGAATAAGTCCGGCGAGAAGACACATCCTTGTTTTATGCTCATTTTTGTTTTTGTGTTTTTACTGAATTACATTTATATTCGTAAAGAGGTTGTTGTCTCAAGTAAAATAGGGCATAACCAGAAAGCGGCAGTCGTACTGTCAGGAACTCATCATGAGGAAACAGAACCCGGAGAATATAAAACTCACGAGGCCTACTGAAGATAAGAGAAGGAAATTAAAACAGGGACCAACTTACTTAACAAGATAATGTGCCTGCCGTTTGCTTTCTGAAATTTCTGTATTTACATTATTCGGACTATTTTCCTCATCTTTGTTGCCATTTGTACGACGTTTCTGCTGTTGTATGCTCCGGCCTTCTTCAGATGCTAGGAACTTCAAAACGAACCCTTTATTATAATTGTAACACTCCCGGCCGGGCGTAGATGATTACGGACGCCGAATGACGATGTTCACAGTAGCTATCGTCACAGTAGTTGGTCCTCAAGACATCTATTACAGCAACGAACTCACTGCCCACGCTGTGTTCTTTGCTATCAGAGAGAAAATAGTTAGGAGGAGAAAATGTAGAAGAAGAAGAAAAAAATAAAGAGGAGGAGGTAGAAGAGGTAGAAAGAGAAGGGGAGGAAGAGCAGTTGGAAGAAGAAGAGGAAGAAGAAGAGGAAGAAGAAGAAAAGGAAAATAAAGAGGAGGAGGAGGAGGAGGAGGAGGAAGAAGAAGAGAGAAAAGAGGAACGAGGAGGAGAAGAAGTTATAGTAGGAGATAAGGGGAAGATCAGATGGAAGAAGAATATCAGAGAAAAAAGAGGAAGAAGAGAGAAAAGAGAGAAAGGAGGAGAAGAAGAGGTAGGAGGAGATGAGAAGGAAGATCTGGTGGTGGAAGAAGAAGAAGAAGAAGAAGAAGAAGAAGAAGAAGAAGAAGAAGAAGAAGAAGAAAGAGGAGGAGGAAGAAGAGAGAAAAAGAGGGGAGAAGGAGAAGAAGAAGAGGGAGGAGGAGAAGAGGAGAAAAATCAGGTGGAAGAAGAAAAAGAAGACAAATAATAATAATAATAATAATAATAATAATAATAATAATAATAATAATAATAATAAGAAGAAGAAGAAGAAGAAGACAGTCATTGTAAATAAATAAATTATCCACTGGTGTTAGTTGGTTTCGAGTCCAAGTAGATAAAAAACAAAAAATAATAAATAAACCGGATTTTGAATGCTAATTTACGGACATGTTGCCAAGCAATTCTCCCACTTGGGCGACCAACTGAACACTTTAGCATTATTTGACTATTTTAAAGTTAATATATCTCTCTTCCTCTTGCCATGTTTTTCTCAGAATATAGGCAACTCTATATTTTTATCCTTTCTAATAGTTTCAAACAGATCATTCCAATAATTTTTCTTGATGAGGAAATAATGGAGTAGATTCCTGTAGACTAACGGAAAAATCATAAATAACAGAAATCGCAAAACGTGATTGGTTAATTTTGTTTAGCAATATATTAATACCTGTATAGATTATTTAATCCCGAAAAATAAATATTTTGAACTCAATTGTATATCTTCAACTACAGATAATATGTACTGTTGATAATTTTATTATAAATATGGATTTTTGGTTTGCTGATTTTGTTTAGCAGCAATTATTAACCTTTATGCTGAAATCTATTTTGTACGCAATTTTATGCTTTAAACTACAAGCAATTTCTGCATAATTTTATATTTTCAGGGTAAAGGTATTTGAGTTTGAGTTTTGTTTAACGACATATCAACCTCTGTGGGTTATTTAATGCCAAAAAGGTAGGGTTTTAAGGTATTTTTTTTAAATATTCGGTTATAGTGAGAAGGTTGATTTAGTAAGATTTTAAAGAATTTTTTTTGTTTTTATTCTTTTTTATTTTAGAGTTTGAGTTTTGTTTAACGGCATATCAACACCTGTGTGGGTTATTTACTGCCAAAAAGGTAAGGTTTTAGGATAAATTTTAATGTTTGGCTATAGTGAGAAGGTTGATTTGGTCAGATTTTGATGATTTTTTGTTTTTATTCTTTTTTATTTTAGAGCTTGAGTTTTGTTTAACGGCATATCAACACCTGTGTGGGTTATTTACTGCCAAAAAGGTAAGGTTTTAGGATAAATTTTAATGTTTGGCTATAGTGAGAAGGTTGATTCGGTCAGATTTTGATGATTTTTTGTTTTTATTCTTTTTTATTTTAGAGCTTGAGTTTTGTTTAACGGCATATCAACACCTCTTTGGGTTATTTACTGCCAAAAAGGTAGGGTTTTAGGATATTTTTTTTAATATTCGGCTATAGTGAGAAGGTTGATTCGGTCAGATTTTGATGATTTTTTGTTTTTATTCTTTTTTATTTTAGAAAACTGAAAATGTCTTCTATTTTTCTATTCAAAAATATTTTGCTGAGAATAAGTATTTTTTTTTTCAAAAATGTGTTATGGTAATAATTTTTTCCTTAAAAAATGTATATTTTTATATAAAAGTCCATTTTCATGTTTATATTTCTATAAAAGTGTAGTTTTGTACTTTCATAGTGTTTTGACCCCAGTTTAGTAGGGGGGTAAATATTTGCCCATAGCTGGGACCCTAACAAGTGCTACCACTCCTGGTTAGGGTGGATCTGGGAACAACAGCAAAAAGTGGTTCCATGCTCCTCATGGCCTCCCAATCAGAGGCCTTGCTGCCAAATGCAGTTGACCGTCATACCCAGGACCCAGGTTAAAGGTATGATTTTTGCATATATATTTTCGAAATCATAAAATCTATTATTACCAATTTTATAAGAAATGTAGGCCCTACCAGGTGCTACCATTCCGGGTTAGGGTGAACCCGGAGCAACAGCAGTTAAGAGGTGCTTCCACGCTTCTCAAAACCTCCCGATCAGATGCCTTGCTGTCAGTTTATCATCATACCCAGGACGACCGCATCACTTGATGATTTCAACAGTAGTAGCAAACCGAATGCATGGTCATCAGCAAAAAGGGCAGCCCAAAATGCCAATTACAAGTGAGGGACTCTAAAAATCAAGCAGCTACAGAAATTTAAATACCTAGGAAGTGTTCTAACAGAAGACGGAAATTGCGGACCCTGAGATCCGAAGGCGAATTGGCAGCCAAAAACTGAGTAAAGTATTAAGAAACAGGACAATTTTGCTAGAAACAAAGAGGAGAGTACTGGATTGCTATATGATGTCGGTTCTTCAATATGGCAGTGAATGTTGGACAATATCTTCGGAGATGAAGGAAAAACAGTTTCTTAATTCTTTACCCAACTTCTGGAATGCTTCTTTCGCCATGCCAATTCGTCTTCGGATCTCAGTGTCGCACTTTCCGTCTTCTGTTAGAACACGTCCCAGGTATTTTAATTTCTGTACCTGCTTGACGTTAAATACCTGGGAAGCGTTCTAACAGAAGACGGAAAGTGCGACACAGAGATCCAAAGGCGAATTGGCATGGCGAAAGAAGCATTCCAGAAGTTGAGTAAAGTATTAAAAAACAGGACAATTTCGCTAGAAACTAGGAAGAGAGTACTGGATTACTACGTGATGTCCGTCCTTCTATATGGCAGTAAATGCTGGACAATACCATCAACGATGAAGGAAAAACTTGAAGCAACTGAAATGTGGTTCTACAGAAGGAGGTTGCGGATATCATGGATCGAACATGTGAGCAATGATGATGGAAACGAAAATGAAATTAATACTGAGCATCAGGAAGATACAGCTGAAGTTCCTGGGACACGCAGTGAGGAAGGAGGGCCTGGAGAACCTGATACTGATAGGCCAGATAGAGGGGAAAAGAGACAGGGGAAAGCAAAGGATAACATATTTGAAGGACCTAATCAGGTGGATGATGGAACGAGGGTTGCACGGTGTAATAGGAGAAGGTGTGCTCAGAGCCACCAGGGATAGGGAAACGTGGAAATGAAGAGACAGAGCACATAGAAGAAGAAGGAGTAGACAGGCATAGTCAGACACGGGCGACTAGCCATGATACCATCATCATTATTACTTTGTTCTTTTTATACAATTTAAAATGTTGGTCTTCTTTTTATGATTTTAAGCGTTTCCTGTGAAAACAAAGCAGCATTTCTTCCTTCATCGCCAAGAGAAATCATGAAGGTTGAAATACGCTTTCCATTTATATTTTGTTTGGTTAATGCCGATTGATTGAACGGCAAATTGCGAGCAAAAGTAAAAATATTCTTTTTTTTTTTCCTTTTTCTTTAATTATTATTTTTCATGTCTTGTTTACAAGAAAGCTTGGAAGTCGAGATATCCGTGCTTGGGTTTTCTTTGCAATTAAATTCACGCTAAGAAAATGGCAACAGTATTCGTAAATACTCAAAGATTAAATACTACTCAATAATCTCCAGAACTGGCCTCACCCATTCCGAGGAATTACGAGCCTGCTTTATTATTTAGGAAATATGTTTATTTCCTTCGTTCCCCGCAAATTCTATTTTTTCTTTTCTTTTTCTAGATCTTGTATCGACAACGACGCAAAAAGAGTTTTCGTTTTGAAGGGTTCTTTTGCTTAACACGCAAAAACCAGATCAGAGAATACGATTACTTGATTGCTTTGTTTAATGCAGGGTCAAATCCTTTTTTTCTAACCATGGACCACTTTTACTCTTAATGTTTCTTGATGGAACTTCATAAATGGTCAATGAAAAAAAAACTTTTACTAATAGATAAGTTTAGTAACATATATATATATATATATATATACGCACGCTAAAGGTCTGCCCATAGCTCACAGGTAGAATTGCCGACTGTGGCCAATTCAGTCGGGTTTCAATCCTGGGTTAAAAAGTAATCGGCTGTCTAACTGTACTGATGAGCTGTGATACAACGAGACAAATCAGTCTGCGGATGACTATTTACGCTCTCACCCCCTGATTGAGCACCCTGGAATAATGGTAGACCTTAAAAAACAGTAGCTACTCTAGCATATAACATCGCTCATTCAGTAATGAATTAGATCACTCTGGCTACTGGCGTATGATACATGATACGCTAAAAATCTGCCTTCTTCTGCCAAGCGCCCATAAACCATCCTGGGTTAAAAAAAAAACAATCGGATATCAAACCGTACTGATGAGCTGTGATACAGCGAAACAGATCGGTCTCCGGATGACACTATATATATATATATCAGATTAAATAAATTGCAAACATTGTGTCTGCTTATTTTTAATAAAATCCGTTCATACTCACGGATAATCTTTCGCGTATTATAATTGAAAGATGTCAGATATGAGCTGTCATGTTGACATGTTATTATCATTCATTTCTCAAGGTACCCAAGTACTTTCAATCTCTTTCCGAGATCATCTTCAGGGGTGTGAGTTATGGTAACGGAAAATAATCGCAAAACTTTGTTGCTAAAAATTTCTGTAATTTTTTCTACTTCAAATATAACGGTTGACAAATTGCTAGCGTTCATTAGAACATGAAAATTATCCAAAACTATCCCACACGAAGAAAACAACAAAAGCAAACTACAGATTCTCGAGGTAATATTCATTAAAACACTTAAGCCTTTAATTAGTAGAATCAGCTATGAATACTGTAGTAATTAATGTTCTAAAATGTTTGTAAAAAGAACAGTTTTTCATGCATGAAGATGACATTACAACATATAAAAAATACATTTTTGAATTGGTGGAAATCTCTCTTGGCTTAAATACGTCAAATGAGCATAAAATTTTCCAAGCCCTCTTTCCTCATTATAGATCATAGACATTTTAACTGCCTCTTCCTGATGTTAAGTATATGGGTCTTTTTTGTTTCAATTTTTTGTAAAACTTCGTCATTGCTCACATGTTCCGTCTGTAGTATTCTCATCTTTCTTGTATGGAACCTTATTTCTGTTGCTTCAAGTCTCTTCTTCATTTGTGGGGAAATTGTCCAGCATTCACTGCTATATAGGAGGACTGATATTGCATAATAGTTCAGTACTATTGTAGTGTGTGTGGGTGGTGCAGTGTATATCAACTCAGAACGAGAAATTGGAGAGCCGAGTTCTAATTCCAGTTGAATTCGTTGCATTCACTTACGCGCAAATACCCTTTAGGAAAGGTATTAATCCGCTGCTCCCTCTTCAAGGTATGGGTTAAATATTAGAAGAAATTTGCTTCTATAACCTTGGATGTCTAACGCAAAACGTAATGGCAACCTACTACTGGAAAGACTTTTACCTAATCAGTCATGTTTCTTTCGAGACATGATTGCCCAAGTGTGTATCATGTATGGCACTTAACTGACTGATTCTTTTCTTTGATTCGAACGAAATTTTTCTGTTTCTTAATACTTTGTTTAGTTTTTGGAAGGCATATTTCACTATGTCAACGCGTGTTCAAATTTCTATGCCGCACTTTCCAATCTCGGTAAAAAGTCTTGCCCAAAAACGTCGTACAAATGGCAACAAAGACGAGGATAATAGTCCGAATAATGTAAATAATGCGAATACTACCTCATCTCAGAATATAGACAAATAGAATGATCCATTATTAAACGTCTTACAAATGGCAACAAAGATGAGGACAATAGTCCGAATAATGTAAATACTTTAAATACCACCTCATCTCAGAAATATAGACAAATAGAATGATCTATTATTATTCGTCGTACAAATGGCAACAAAGATGAGGTCAATAGTCCGAATCATGTAAATACTGTAAATACTACCTCATCTCAGAATATAGACAAATAGAATGATCCATTATTAAACGTCTTACAAATGGCAACAAAGATGAGGACAATAGTCCGAATAATGTAAATACTTTAAATACCACCTCATCTCAGAAATATAGACAAATAGAATGATCTATTATTATTCGTCGTACAAATGGCAACAAAGATGAGGTCAATAGTCCGAATCATGTAAATACTGTAAATACTACCTCATCTCAGAATATAGACAAATAGAATGATCCATTATTAAACGTCTTACAAATGGCAACAAAGATGAGGACAATAGTCCGAATAATGTAAATACTTTAAATACCACCTCATCTCAGAAATATAGACAAATAGAATGATCTATTATTATTCGTCGTACAAATGGCAACAAAGATGAGGTCAATAGTCCGAATCATGTAAATACTGTAAATACTACTTCATCTCAGAAATATAGACAAATAGAATGATCTATTATTAAACGTCGTACAAATGGCAACAAAGATGAGGACAATAGTCCGAATCATGTAAATACTGTAAATACTATCTCATCTCAGAAATATAGACAAATAGAATGATCTATTATTAGACGTCGTACAAATGGCAACAAAGATGAGGACAATAGTCCGAATAATGTTAATACTGTAAATACTCCCTCATCTCAGAAATATAGACAAATAGAATGATCTATTATTAAACGTCGTATAAATGGCAACAAAGATGAGGACAACAGTCCGAATAATGTAAATACTGTAAATACACCATCATCACCAAAATGTCAAAACCACCTCTCACTGAATATAAAAGGCTCCAAAAACACACCACTAATGTCCTTCTGGATGGTGGAGTAGAGGGTATCGGAGTTGGTTGCACATGTCTTACTTTCATCAAGTGGTCATCAAGTAGTCAATATTTCAATCAAGTGACGCAACAATTCAGCTACGATAACTAATATTACAGGAAAATATCACCACAATTAAAAGATACTCAATATCAGCCAAATAAGGAACACCTGATGATGGCCAGGGATACTTGGTCGAAACGTTGTGTCTATAATAACATCTATATCACCAAAGATGAGAACAGCAGGATAGTGACAATTTTTCATCTCAGAAATGAAATACTATATTATTAGAATATTTTACAGTTTACCTAATGCCAATGAATATGTGTCTTCATATGGATGTGGGAAGGGTCACTAGGATTCATAGAGCCAAGAGCGTCTGTCAAGAAAAGTTTGGGAACCACTGTTTTAAGCATATTCATATCAGTCAATTAAGTGCCATACATGACACACGCTTTGGGCGATCATGTCTCGAAAGAGACATAACTGACTGAGCAGATCATTTCGCCGTAGGTTGCCATTGCTTTCTACGGTAGACTGGTTGCCAATTAAGGCTATAGAACCCAGTCTGTACTGTTATTTAACTCATAGCTGGAAGGGGAAGAAATAGATTATATTACATTATTATATTCAGTATAATTAGAGGGGGATCAGTTTATTACTTCATAACAATATAAAACCGATCCCCACTTTATGCTCAGTAGAAGTTTTAATTATATTTCAAACTATTATATTTAGTCAATCAGTTAAGTGCCGTACGTGATATACGCTTTGGGCGATCATGTCTCGAAAGAGAAATGACTGACTGGACAGAAGATTATTCTGCAGTAGGTTGCCATTGCTTTCTGCGGTAGACTGGTTGCCAACCAAGGCTATAGAACCCAATCTGTCCTATTATTTAACTCATAGCTAGAAGAGGAAGAGATAGATTATATTACATTATTATATTAAGTATAATTAGTGGAGGATCAGTTTACTACTTCAGAACAATATAAAACCGATCTCCCACTTTATGCCCAGTAGAAGTTTTAATTATATTTCAAACTATTATATTTAGTCAGTCAGTTAAGTGCCGTACGTGATACACGCTTAGGTGATCATGTCTCGAAAGAGACATGAGTGACTGTGTAGAAGATTTTCCCGCGGTATGTTGCCATTGCTTTCTGCGGTAGACTGGTTGCCAGTCAATGCTATAGAACCCAATTTTTTCTGTTTTTTAACCCATAACTGGAAGGAAGAGGCGGATTAATACCTTTCCCAAGAGTATTTGTGCGTAAGAGAATGCAAGGAATTTAACTGAAATTCGAACTCGGCTCCCCGATTTGTCGTTTTGAGTTCACTGCACCACAACGCACATCCTGCACCACAATAGAAATCCATATGCATATACTCGTATAGAATTAAAACAGTTCGCACGTGTGAGTTTAACTTGTTAGCTCGTAAAAATTAGGGAGAACATTTGTGTGAAGTGGGTCTTTTTGTAGATAAGCAATTATCAGACATTCTTCTAGGCAAAACGCTTGTCAGAATAGAAAAATATTGATCTTTTAAAATCATTTTACAAGGCAGTGGAATCCTGTTCGTAATGCAAATACTGTATGAAATTGGTTCAGATTTTGAATTAGTTACTGTACCTTATTTTTATTTACAAATGTACAGACGCTCATACAAAGATATACACACAAACAGATATACACAGACTAACACGGATAATCACAGAAACACAAACACACCCATAGAATATGTAGACATCTGCTTGCAGAAATGTATTAGGTTGTCCCAAAAGTTGGTAAACACTTGCAAAAAACTGAAATTTTACTCGCAAAAACAACAAAAATTATTGCTCAAAATAAAGACCATCATTTTCCTAGACTTACTGCCATCGATCTGCAAGCTTTTTGATCTGGCCAAAGTACCATTCAGCCGGCTTCGAATCAAAGAATTCTTGACACGCTTCCTCGACTTCATCAAGCGAGTCGAATCGGCGGCCCTTCACAAAAATTGTTGCTCAATGCATTGAGCGGAAAAGGCCGTAATTTGATGGAGCACAGCTAGAACTGTAGGCTGAATGTGGCAGAACCTCAACGCCGTCCAGCTCTTCAAACTTGTCTTTGGTCTTCCTGGCAATGTGTGGCTTGGCATTGTCCTGCTGCATCAAAGCGCGCTTTCGGTTGATCAGAGCCGGGTACTTTTGCTTCAACTTTTCGTAGACTCGCTCACGTTGCTAACAGTAAAGTTCGGCACAGATGGCACGACCATTCGGAACCAACTCAAAATGCACGATTCCTTCAACGTTCCACCAAACGCACAACATGACTTTCTTGCCGAATCAATCTTGCTTTGGAACCGACGGTGTCTCGTCCCCTTTCTAAACCTATCGCTTGTCTCGTTTGTGCTCGACCAGATAGACACATTTCGCTAGTGTTTACGAACTTTTCGGACAACTTAATAGATATCAACACACACACAAGCGCACACACACACGCGCACACACACACAAACTGTTATGGTGCCCTCCTACGAGGAATGGACTCTTCCATTTGTTATATATGATTACCTGCGTGACCTCCAGAGAGAAATGAACGAAGGCGGTCGACGACAGCTACTAGTCCGTCAATAAGCAGTGTAATAATACCTTTGGACTTACTTATTTCTAGTTACATATTATTAACACTTCTTTGAATATCTTGTTTCTTGTTATACTAAATACACTGTTTTTGAACCTACCCTTTTCTCCCGTGTCTTACTTCCGGCTCAAACCGGTCACTACAATTTTGCGGCAAAGTTTAGCCACAGCTACACAATAAATTGGCGACAAAAATCCACAACAAAAAGTGATTCGCAAATAAATTCTAATGTTTGGTCATTTTTTAAACTCATTTCACCCTAAGCAAGGTAATAAAGCCACTAAGCCGCGAGAGGTTACTGAGTGTTTGAGAATATGATAAAAAACTATGAAAAAATAAGAACAATAAATGAAAAGATTTTAAAAGACAGAAGATAACGATTGCAATTATATTTTTGAAAAACAAACTTGACTAGGAAGCATGAAACAGGACGAGAGTTTCACAAGCGACAGCCTCGAGGGAAGAAATTTTAACATAGAACTTACGGTTTCACCTAGCCAGTTTAACTGTAAGATGATGAGACTTTGCCGCCAATCTAATACTGAGCTTAAATTCATAAAGTCTAGGTAACATAGAGGAAAGTTCATCAGAACAATTATCATGAAAGTATTCTTAGGGAAGGCTACATCTAACTATTTCAACTGTAAAATGATGAGACCTAACTGCCAATCTAGTACTGCGCTTAAATTCATAAAGTTTAGGTCCCAAAGAGGAAAGTTCATCAGAGCAATTATCATGAAAGTATTCTTAGGGAAGGTTACATCTATCCATTTCAAGTGTAAAATAATGAGACCTTGCCACCAATGTAGTACTGCACTTAAATCCATAAAGTCTAGGTATCATAGAGGAAGGTTCATCAAAACAATTATCATGAAAGAATTCTTAGGGAAGGTTACATCTCGCAATTTCAACTGGAAAATGATGAAAGGTTGCAATTAATTTAGTACTGCGTTTAAATTAATGAGGTCTAGATACTTGATCAATACCTACCAGCCTAAATGTTAACAATTTGTATCCAAAATAAAAATGTAAAATCAAATTAGCATATCTAAAAAAATAGTTACTGACTCGTAATTTTTTAGAAAAGACTTTTTTTATATTTTTAACAAATAATTGACGTCAGTAAATATTATTTCCGAATAGAAAAAAAATATATTTTCACGTTTTATATTTTTCTTTTTCTCCTGTTAAGGACGTTTTTCGGCCGGTTCACCAGTAATGAGAATATGTAGGTTTTATTGATTTCAAAAAAAGTTCACAAGAAGTTCATAAAAAATGTCTCTATTTTTTCTCTAAAAGCATGAGAAAGCTTACGTAAAAAAAGTTAAAATATTGAAAGGGATTTTTTCTTCAGAAATAAAATATTAGAATAGACACTTCGTGTCATATTCTTTACACAGAAATAATAAATAATTTTTATTCTGTAAAAATTAAACTATAAAGTATTCTGGCTTGAATATTTAAAAATTGAATTACAGTTACAGATTTTATTTGCTACAAAGATTTTTTTTTTACATTGCATAAGATAACACTCGTATCTGAATATTCTCTGTTCTCCAGAGAAACGGAAAAAAACATCGCCGGGGATTACAAAGTCAAACACGTTAAAAAATAAAAAATAAAAAGTGATCCTTCATATATAGATATCCAATCTTAATGACACGTAATAACGCTCTAACAAAGAAAGATTATTTTCCTCTTCAGAAAAGAAGAATGCAGACATCAACAGACACTGACAGGAGCTATTTTAAAAATTTAATCAAGGAGAACAACATCATTCAGACTAGTTAGCGGTTGTCATAGCAATCGTCAGCCACGAAAAGAAACGTTTGTTCAAAAAATAATGAAACGTTTCATTTCAAATATTATTGTTTTGTCAAATATTTCATTCATTTAATTATTTTTATCAAACAAATGTAAGCGTCTTTAATTTCTAGGTATTAACGTTTCAACCATATTTTTTATTTATTATTTATCTAATAATTTCCATATTTTTTTTTATAAGCGTTTCACCCCGAGCAAGGCATGTCACTGCCACTACTGCGCAGGGGGCTACATAGAGTGGAGAAAGGATGATTAAATATAGGAAATGTCAGAGGGTGGGTGATAGGCGGGTAAGGATACAGAGAATGAGGGTTGGGTAGATGAGAGTGTTCTGAGAATAATTGGGAGTTAGTGTGATAGGAGGTGTCTATTGACCCTACATTTAAACACCTGGAGATTGTAACTGTCGGGAAAGCAGACTTGTGGAAGGGAGTTTATTCCTTTTTATTAATACATTAATTAAAATGCAATTTTCTAAAGTATTTTATGAAAAGAATGTTTTCAATGTCTGTCAACAGGATTCTGCATCATGCTGAACAAACCAGAGAAAACAGTCATGGCTGTCAGATAATTTCTGCGAACATCCACCCCTTACATATGGTCACCTAACTCCCAAGGCTACAGCTCCATTCATTATTATTTTATGTGAAGCGCAGCTGAAGAGACTAACAAAACTTCTTAAAATACCAAAGATGGACTAAAGGCAAGAATTATGGCGACATTCACCAACTTAAACAAGAAGACCGTCCAGAAGAGTTGCAGGAGATTCCAAAATCGTTTGAAGGTCGTGGTTGAAGCCAGTGGTGATTTTATTGAATAAATTTACTCTTTACTATTTCAAGATATTTTTGTGTAATTCTGGTAAAGATATTTGTTAAACGAGATGTCAGCGTTATTTTCATTCTTGTGTAATTTTGACGAGAATTCATACATCAGACCCAATATATATATATATATATATATATATATATATATATATATATGCTGTGTATTTTTGTTAGAAACCACACAATATTATAATAGCACAAAACAGATATGGAGAGAAAAAGAGAAGTACATTGAACAAAAAACAGATACAACCTTGAACACAGGTTAGTAATTCAGGTATACTAGGAATACTGTTAGTAGGAGTCAAATATATGCAATCTTGTAGATAAGAAGTCCGGGTAATAAGTCTATATTCTTGCTGACCAACTAGCGGCGGTTCAACTACTGTGACAAACACTGCGTTACACACTACCGTTCTCTGTAGGCAGGATCATTTGTATACCTTAAAAAAGTCCATTTATACATGTAAAAAAAAAGGGGTGACTCCCCAACAATATATATATATATAAGAAAAATTAAGACAGACACGTTATTTCATGGTGAACCGGAAGTTTAGGCCTATTTCAGGCGAACCATAGTCAGCTTTTTTATTTAACAAAGGATTTTACACGAATTAGATTCACAAAAACCTAAAAAATAAACGAATAAAAATAACGGTCGCTCCCTTAAAAGAAAAAAATTAAGAAAAATACATCAGTTTGCTGAACACATACACATAATCATTCACAATCATATATACACGCAACATATAATCAGATGACACGCGTAGCGGCCAATGTCAACAAAAGTTCGAAGATACATTCGTCTAACATTTAGGTTGCAGACCCGTGGATTTGAAACGTAAAGAAAGTGGGTTAGGTGAGAAAGAGAGAGTGAGAGAGAAAGAGAGAGAGAGAGAGAGATAGAAAGAGAGAAAGAGAAAGAGAGAGAGAGAAAGAGAGAGTGAGAGAGAAAGAGAGAGAGAGAGAGAGAGAGAGAGAGAGAGTGAGAGAGAGAGAAAGAGAGAGTGAGAGAGAAAGAGAGAGAGAGAGTGAGAGAGAAAGAGAGAGAGAGAGAAAGAGAGAGTGAGAGGTAGAGTGTTAAAAAGAAAGGTTAAGTATCTTGAAGCGTAAACGAAAAGAGAGAAAGAAAAAAAGAAAAACGGAGCAGAGGAATAAATTTAAATTAGAAAGAAAAATGATAAAAAAGAGAGAGAGAGAGAGAGAGAAAGAAAGAAAGAAAATACAAAAGAAAATAAAAAATAAAGAGACAATATGAGTTAACGGTAAAAGAAATTGGAGTCTAAAAATTAAAAATCTATTTAAGAGATAATAGTCAATCTGTTGTGATCAGAAAATACTCGAACTATTATATAAACAAAATTATACTGATTATACAATCAACAAAACAAATATAATACAATATAAAATTTTAAAAAATTTTTAGAATTAATTTTTAATTTAAAAGTAAACCTAATTATATTTAAATTCAGTTGTTATATATATATATAAGAACAATTAAGAGAGACACGTCATTTCATGGTGAATCGGAAGTATGGCCTATTTCAGCCATACTTCCGATTCACCATGAAATGACGTGTCTGTCTTATTTCTTCTTATATTTACTCTTTATGTATTTATATACATATATATTTAGGACTCTCTTAGAGAGTTATCCTACCACTGTATGTACAGGATACTTATTTGGATTCTTCTATACCCACACTGCATGCTGATATATATATATATATATATATATATATATATATATATATAATTTGTAATCGACTTCTTACGCGATCTAGCTTTCTACCATGTGGTGTTATCAAACGATTTGCAATAACTGATTTTACCGTTTTAAAGAACGCTCATATAACGGAGAATCTTTAATTGAGTTTTACAATTAGAATAAATTATAGCGTTTTCATCCGTGGTTGCATGAATTTTTTTTCCGCTTTCCAGACAGCTACAATCTTCAAGAATTCAAATGTAAAGTCAATAGTCACCTCCTGTCTTACTAACTTACATCCTCTCTGTCAGTGAGAGTGCGCGATGTATAATATATAGAGCTGTGAATATTTATTATAAATTATATTTTAGAGCATGTACCTAATTATTCTATATATATTCGCTACGAAGGTACGTTCATTTCGACATTGAAACTTCAATGTCTCATCAGGCAGTGTGTAAGGTACTGGAAATCCTTTTTCTTTATATTTATTTAGTTTTGTCCGAGGTGTTGGTGGGTGAAGTTAGTTATAGTGGAATAAGTCTTTGACCGTTGGAATTTTTGGAGAAAGTGTTTTGTTAGAGGTGTTGGTGGGGGTTAGTTATATTGGACTAAGTCTGTGACCGTTGGAATTTTTGGATAGGGTGTTTCTTAAGTGGTTGATTAATGAGAGTTCCTGATTTCTAGACACATGTAAGTTTTGTTTATCTAGTGACTAGACTATACGTTTATGGGTTTCTTAGGAAGGCAGATAATAGTTCTCGCGGATAGTTTTATTTAAGCAGAGTCTTTATAATTAATGTAAGTTTGCATGTTTAATCTTAACTTTGCATTTAGGGAATCTGTTTTTTGTATTAAATTTTAAATGTTTGATTTTTAATCAGATCATAGTTTGGAAACCGTTTTTTTCCATTAGATTTTTAATTTTAAATTTCTATTCTTATATCTAGTCAATATATGATTCATCTAATTATGGTTATGGTTATTAACCTTACCCTAATTATGGTTATGGTTATAAGCCTTACTCTAATTATGGTTATTAACCTTACTAATTATGGTTATTAGTCTTACTTTATAATTTAGTAGATCGGTTACTTCTATAAAATTTTAAATTTTTTCTTTTTTTTGGGGGGGGAGAAAAATTTCTAATTTAATTATGAATATTGAACCTTACTTTAGAATCTAGTAATTCGATATTATTATAGAGTTTTAATATATATATATATATATATATATATATATATATATATATATATATGTATATATATATTAAAACTCTATAATAATATCGAATTAATCAACCACACACACACACACGTGTACGCGAGTTCGGTCACTGAGGCTTGCATAAACATACACATGCGAATCGTGCGGGGTTCGGTATATATATGTATATGTGTGCCATTGCACACATACATACTCATTCGGTTGGCGTATTCGAATGGTGTGTAGCGATGTCAACGCGCGAATAGTTGTCGATTTCTCGTACGTACATATGTACTTTTGATGGGTTCTGTGTGAAACTATGGTAGGTAAGAATTGCTATTATATTATTTAAGGCTGTATTGTTATTTTTTGTTTTAAAGTCGGTTATTGGCTTGTTTTATTATTTTTTGTGGTTGCGTATATTTAAATGGTAGAAATTCTAATTTGTAATGCTTGTTAGTGTTTATTAATTATTACTTTTACTATGGCAGAGACGTGTGATTTTTTTTTGTCTGCTCTATCACTGATATTGAGCGCTTTTAAATAAGTACCACGCATATATAATATGTAAACAATATAATATATATAACAAATTGCATATTTTTATATATATATATATATTGATATTTATAATTATATACATACACTTTTCACGCACACACACACACACACACACACACACACACACATATATATATATATATATATATATATAGTAATGTTAGCTCTCTAATGTGCTTGCAGTTTACTGTTGTTTCATGCCTCTGGTTTAAAAGCTTTTTACTGTTCATATATTTAAGGATCTCAATTTTTTCTTGAAGACAGAGGAAACATGGTTCCTTTATAGATTTAGCTGTTCTTGCTTGTTTAATGATTTTCCATTTAACTTTAGGCGTTTTATTTTCGTCTTTTAACTTCCAAAAGTATTTGGAGAGGGATGTCATGTTTTGTTTTTCTTTGTTATTGAACGATGAGAGGTGATTATAAAATTGCTTTTTAAATAAGTTCATGGTATTTCCGATATACATTTTTTCATCCTTAAGATTCTCCATGGATGAAATCGAACACATATATATCAGGGATTTCGTTAGACATTTATTGGTCATGGGGCATTGGTTAGGGTTTCTACAGTTACAGAGGTTGTTATTATGGGGCTGACTAGTCTTGGTGTTGGAGTTATTTTTGTTGTGTGCTTTTAATATTTTGCTGTTATGTACTTTAATTATTTTTTCTAAATTATTGGAGCAGCTATAGCTTAGTTTAATTGTATTTTTGTTGAATATTTTATTTAGAGGGTTATTTTTGGGGAAATGCTTATCTATTAGTTGAAGAAATTTATGTCCCAGCTTGAAGTTAATTGATTGATTAAAAGGAGGGTTATACCATATGATTTTTCGGTTCCTATTTTTGCTTTTTGAACTTCTGAATTTTTCCACAAAGCTAATTCTTGATGATTGATATCCGCTATCTTTAAGGATTTTATCGTAAATTACCTTGTGTTTATCAAATCTTTTTTACTGGATGAGTGTGTGTTAATGCGGCGTTCTATCGATGATGGGATGCGTTTGATAATAGATGGTGGGTGGTTAGAGTTGGGGTTTATATATATTGGGTTTGCATTGTTCTTCATGTAAGGTTGGAAAGTGTTCGATACTAAGTCTATTGTTATGTCTAAAAAGTCTACTTGATGTTGGTGTTAATCACTACATTAAGACCAAAGGATTTAAAAACTTTATGAATTAATTTTCTAGTTCTATCAACCTTATCTTCAGTAGATTTATTTATTATCATTAGTCCGTCATCTCTATATAGTCCTATATTGTTCGTATCGATTTCTCTATTCGCAGTGAGGTTGTACAACAGGAATAACCCCACCAGATCAAAAGATTCTGCAGAATCCAGAGCTCCCAGAGAAAAATCAAAATTGTCCGCTGAAGTTTTAGTCCACTGTTCGTTGTCGTGGATGAGAACTGATTTTCTACAGTTCAGGATTATCTTGATTTCATCCTTCGTGATATCCGAGTAGAATTCGGAAAATTTTGATTTTTCTATGGGAGCTCTGGATTCTGCAGAATATTTTGATCTGGTGGGGTTATTCCTGTTTTACAACCTCACTGCGAATAGAGAAATCGATACGAACAATATACGAACAATATAGGACTACCTTCGTAGCGAATATATATAGAATAATTATGTACAGGTTCTAATATATATATATATATATATATATATAGTCATCGGCAGACAGATCTGTTTCGCTGTATTATAGCTCATTGGTACGGTTAAACATCCGATTGATTTTACCCAGGATTCAAACCAGACCGAATTGGCGTCAGTCGACGATTCTACACTTGAGTTATGGGCGCTCGGTAGAAGGAGGCAGACTTTTAGTGTGTGATGTATCATACGCCAGTAGTTAGAGTTAGTAGTTGATATATATATATATATATATATATATATATTCGAGTTAGTAGATGATATATATATATATATATATATATATATATATATATATATATCATCTACTAACTCGAATATATATATTTATATCATTAAATATGTAATGTGTACTTGGTAATTTGCAAGGTTAATTTCACAAGGGGGTCGTAATCCGATGAGAATTTAACAGAGTATTATATATATATATATATATATATATATATATATATATATATATATCCAGGTAAAGAGAACCAGCAGTTTTACAATTCCGAGTTCCTTGGCATCTTTTAAAAAAAGTATTTAATACGATAAATACTGTAGAGCATAATATAAATATATTTATCATTATATTATACTTATAATCATTTGAGCTCTTCGGCGTGTTGTAATGGTTAACAAGCTTACTTTGCGAGATCAATTATGATAATTTGGTGAATCCGTTCCTCACTGGGTGCTCCATCCTGTCGCCCTTTTGCTACATCTAAGCTACGCTTAAAAATACATTTTGGGTCAACTTGATGTGGGGTAATGTTAAAAAATATTGTATCACGAAAACAATTATGTCTGAAAAGTGATTTTCTCCCTCACTAGATGCCTAATATTCTCGGTCTTGCGTCACGTCTAATGTAGGCTTAGAAAATCACGACATATTTTAAAATTTCTATCTATCTATCTATCTATCTATCTATCTATCTATCTATCTATCTATCTATTTTTTATCTATCTATCTTCTTCCCCCAGCTCTCTTTCTCTCTCCCTATATATATATATATAAACTTATTTATAAATGGAACTCTGTGTGTGTGTGTGTGTGTGTGTGTGTGTGTGTGTGTGTGTGTGTGTGTGTGTCCGTTACCTATTTTGTGTCGAGGTACCCCCGATAAATATCGAAAATCGAAAAATCCGGTTATAGAAGGAGTGGTCCGATTTTAATCAAATTAGATACGCTCATAGACAAAGACATAATAAACGATATTCAGAAGTTTCAAGGTTGCAGTTCTTACAATAATGCATAAAATCGATAATAATTATATATATAAAAGGCAAAATGTCTGTGTGTGTCTCTCTTTATCTGTCTGTACGTCCTTTATACAAATCCACAATTTTTATCCGATTCTCACCAAACTTCAAAATTTGACTTACATCCATTCATTTTTCTTTCAGTCTACGGTTTCGCTTTAACTGGAAACAACTATTGCTTTTTAGTCTTTCGTGCCAACGTCCAAAGAGTCTGAGCTCCAGGACCATGGATTAGTTTTAAAGCTTTCATTACACCCGAGCAACGCTGGGCTATACTGCTAGTATATATATATATATATATATATATATATATATATATATATATATATATATATATCCAAGGATAGATACATAAGTGAACACTTTGTCAGGTAAGACGTAGTGTGGGTACATTGTGATGAATGCATAAAATTTCTCTCTAGCCGTTCACTGCCACTATCTCAAAAGCTTTACACAGACATACCCAGTTTTTAGGCATGTAGATACAAACATAATTGTGAATAATGATATCATATATTCAGCAATGACGTAAGAGCAAGCACATTGGTGCGTCCATCAACTCCCATACAGAAAACCCGCCAATCTCCCCCTCTTCGCGGATACTGTTATTTTCAACATTATTTGACCACATTTGGGCGAGTGGGCTGGCAGGGCTAAACTGTTTCCAATAATCAAAACAGGTCTATGATAATCGTAAACAAGTTCTCAAAAGAATAAATATTTTTCCATCATTTGAATATCGAGTTTTGCCGATATTTGTTCTTATTGGAAGCGGCATATTGGAATGCGGCCCACGCGAGTGAGAAGCAACGTGGTTCATCGTTGAGCTTTTCAATATTGTTAGCGAAATTTTGTTTTCTCTGTTCTCGATAAAAAGATGCAGACGTCCCCGCAGTTTAAAGGAGTAGCATAGCTGTTGTTTATTTTTTAACTAGCAGTTTAGCCCGGCGTTGCTAGTGTGTAATGAAAGCTTTAAAACTAATCCATGGTCCTGGAGCTCAGACTTTCAGTGGAAATTCGCGAATAAGATATTTGAAGGACCTAATCAGGTGGATGATGGAACGAGGGTTGCATGGTGTAAAAGAAGAAGTCGTGTTAAGAGCCACCAGAGGCATGGAGACGTGGAAAGCCATGAACGCCCACGTCCTTAAAGGTCAGGGCACATAGAAGAAGAGTATCTATCTATCTATCTATCTATCTATCTATCTATCTATCTATCTCAGTCCGTTCATTATCTATCTATCTATCTATCTATCTATCTATCTATCTATCTATCTATCTATCTCAGTCAGTTCACTATCTATCTATCTATCTATCTATCTATCTATCTATCTATCTATCTATCTCAGCCCGTTCATCATCATCTATCTATCTATCTATCTATCTATCTATCTATCTATCTATCTATCTATCTATCCTTATCTATCTCAGTCCGTTCTATCATCTATCTATCTATCTATCTATCTATCTATCTATCCTTATCTATCTATCTATCTATCTATCTATCTCAGTCCGTTCTATCTATCTTATTCTATCTATCTATCTATCTATCTATCTATCTATCTATCTATCTATCTATCTATTTTTAATTCTAGATCCCGGCAATGGAATGTACGTCCACGGCCCGCTCTATTTCCATTTTATCCTTACGAGACCCGTAAAAACATTAGTCACAGTGACAAGACATGTACTGCAAAGATAACCTGAGGGAGCCCAACATGCCCCAGGCTGCTTGTGAAATCAGAGTGTTTCATTCTTCTATACAGGTGGCTACTCAAGGCTATAGGAGAAAGACTTTCATGCTATTTAAATTTGAACTCAGCTCGTAGATTCTACTGAAGTTCCTGGTAACCGTTATACCTCCCGCACATACATTTTTTATATAAATTGTACTAAAAGAAATTTAACATAAATAAAATAAAGATGTATGTTGCATTTTTTTTTTAAAAAGTTGGGTTTTTTTTAAGAAAGTTACTCATCCTGATACACGTCCGGCATCCATGAGAATCCTGTTTAAAGGTCAAGAGAACTAACTCTGAGGCATGCTACATGATCGCCGTACCTAAGAACTTTGAGAAAAAAAAAGGCTGATGCCAGGTTTGGATTTTCTTGTAAGTCTATAATCTCCAGACCAGAATATCCAGATTAGCTGACATTTTTGGAATAACGACGACTTATTCCGATAAAAAAAAATGTCTTTTAGAGGCAATAATTGCTTTTGCAAAAGGTCTCGTTCAACCTATTTCACAGAATCTGAGAAAACATTGAAATTTGCAAGGAAACCATTTTTTTCGTAGGAGCAATTAGATTTCAGTACCACCTCATTTATAGCACACACACACACACACACACACACACACACACACACATATATATATATATATATATATATATATAGTTATCCGCAGACAGATTTGTTTTGCTGCATCACAGCTCGTCAGTACGGTTAGAAATCCGATTGCTTTTAGCCGGGATAGAAATGCGAGCGAATTGACATCAGTTGGGGATTCTACCTCTAAGCTATCGGTGCTCGGTAGAGGAAGGCTGATTTTAGCGTGTTATATGCACAATGTAAACACACACTAGTAGCTGAGAGTGTTCAAGTTCATTACTGAATGAACGATGCTAGTAGCTACTGTTTTTCAAAGTCTACCATTCCTCCATAGTGCTCAGTCGGGATGTAAGAACGTAAATAGTCATCCGCAGACCAATCAGTTTCGCTTTAGCATCAGTACGGTTATATATATATATATATATATATATATATATATATATATATATATATATCGTACTGTGCAAAAGTATTAGGGCAAGAATTATTTTATCTTTTATGAGGCATCAAAATAAAGTTTAAAATCACCTCTGTCCTAACACTTTTGCACACTACCAGTAGTGCGTAAAAGTATTAGGACTGGGTTGATTTTCCTAGAAACCTCACTGAAATTCAAATACAGGGTGAAAAGCCAAATCTTTGTAAGAATTATTTAACTAAAAAGTAAGAGGAAGAAAATCTTCGGAATTTGAATTGCCCCCCACAAAGACCTGATCTCAATCCTATTGAACATCTGTGGGATATTTTGGATAAAAAAATTGATAAATCTAATGTTACTTCGCAAGACAAACTTTGGGAACAAATACAAGCTGCTTGGCAGGAGATACCATTAGATACATTAAAGAAGCTTGTGATGTCAATGCCTGACAGAATGAAGGCTGTGATCAAAGCAAAAGACTATTATATCAAATAATAAATTTATTTTGTAAGAAGTATTTTTTCTTGTTAAAACATTTGTTGAGTAAATCAAATAAAATTACTTTAATTAAATTGTTTATTCGCTGTCAACATGCCTCATGAAAAATAAAATAGTTCTTGTCCTAATATTTTTGCACAGTACTATATATATATATATATATATATATATATATATATATCGTGCTATCGGTGACGAATATATATATTCGTCACCGGTAGCACGACTCAGAGTTTCAGGAACAACGCAATCTACTCAGCACAAATTTTACGGTAGATAGCGCTGTGTTGTAGACTAGGCCACATATGTCGCTAGTTTGTCTTTAACGTTTAAGGTGTATAGTAGTGAATAAACTAAGAAGTGTTTAACAGTGGCAAGATATTCATATCGGGGGCAGGCAGATATGAATTTTACATACAATGCCGACCATAAGTTTGGGACCACTTAGATTTATTCTTTAAGAGAAAGAAATAACAAATTTTATGTCTTAAAAGAATAAATATAGATATATTTCATTGTTGCTCACAATTGTACAATAATTAAAACCAAAATTAACATTAATTAATTCATATTTTCTTTTCATCAAAGAAACTATCACGAGCCTTTATTACTGCAGAGCAAATCCTTGGCATTCTTTCTAATAACTTATTTTTATAAGTTGGTGAAAGTGATTTCCAAGCATCCTGCAAGCATTTAAACAACATTTGTTTATTTTCAGGAAGTTCATTTCGAACTGTACGATCAATTTAATCCCTTATTCTCCTTCTTTAATAGTGGTTTCTGAACTGCTACACAGCCTTTAAGCCCAGCAGAATGAAGTCGTCTCTTAACAGTAGTAACAGATACTAGATGTTGCTGAGTAGAATTCATTTCAATTGTTAATTCCGGAGCAGTTTTTTTTCTATTCTCCTTGCTAGATATGATCAAGTGCCTATCCTCTACAATAGATGTTACTCTGGGCCTACCAGATCTTTTTCTGTCAATATTTAACTCAGTTTCACAAAGTCGTTGAAGGCAATAATGCACGCCATTTTTTGAAAGACTTAATTTTTTAGCAATAACAGGTTCAGAATATCTTTCTTTCTAAAGAACTTCAACCTGAGCCCTCTTTTCAATGCTAATCTGTTTCTTCCTTGCCATTTATACCGTAGTAATATGGTTTACGTGTCTACGGCTATATCGTGTTGAATGCACCGGTTCCCGTCCGATCACCGAAGTTAAGTAACATTGAACCTGGTGAGTACTTAAATGGGTGACCATTTGGGAATACCAGGTGCTGTAAACGTAAGGACCAAGAATAGTCCTCCAGGTTTGGGGTTTGGGGTTTGGGTGCAGGGCTAACAAGCCTGTCCCGTAAAAAACAGTTTGTTACAGAAACAGCAACAAGAAGTTGCTGCCCTATGCACCATTGGGTGTGATAGATAAATGATGATGAATATGGTTTACAAAAATAAATTATACCGTAATTATAATATCTGAATAAATCTGAATTTTCGGCAAAAACTTGATCCCAATAAGAGGAGTCAAGTAGCAAACTGAGTAAATGTTTACTTTAAAGTTTAAAAGAATTTTTTCCCTTGACATCTGCATAAGAATAACAAAATATACAAACTCGGCGAATTTGATTCTGCTAAAACTTTGGGTGGTCCCAAACTTATGGTCGGTAGTGTACGGCCTCGCGAATGGTAATGAACGCAATCCTACATGGCAATTAATTTTCGCGTTGGTGAGACAGAATCTGTGGAACCACAAAAAATGGACAGAAGAAAACCGAGATCCTGACCATGAAGAACTCATTCTACAGCCACTTGAAGGCGACCTAGTTATCAGCATACGTCTAGTGGCCCTAGTACATTGTGCATCTCATAGTACTGCTTGGAGTATAATTCAAAAGCAGCTTAAGTATCGGTATCATTTGCAAGGTGTGCTGGGTCTTTCGTTTTCAGATCATTAACCACAAGAGAACCTTTGCCAATGATTTATTACACTGTCGCAATGACTTAACTCTGCGACCCAAAAGGGTCAGAGTCGGGTGTATGTTTTGCAAGGGAGTGTAGAGACGGCAAATTGGCGAGCATTGGTCGTGGTAAACAGAATTGGTGTCGCTTGTAGCCGTTTATATTTACTGTGTTGAGCGCTCATTGGCTGAGTGGTAGCTAGGTCGAGTGCATAAAACGTGGTATGCTCATTTGAGGGGGTGTCGTTGTTATCTGAGCCGTCGTTGGCGTGAGCATAGCGTTTCAGAGATCAAGATGAGACTTGTGAATTTGGTTTACCTGTTTGAAATACTTCCCTGTGGTTGTTTCCGACTAACACATACCGGCTATAATTATTAAGCCACCCCATTTTCTTAAAACAAATGATGCATTTTATACTATTTTTAGTATTTATTGCCAAGTAGATAATTCTAAATGAAAATAGAATGGTTCTTTTGTTATTATTACTTTGCAAAATTTTGCAAGGCAGCCAGGAAGCCTTTGTTTCGGCCTAGCCAATAAGAAGAAGAGACTAGCATGGGGAAGAGAGCACAAAAACTGGACACCAAAACAGTTCATTTGATGCTTTGAACATTATTTTTTATCGATACTCGTATTTAAGTAGATATTCTGTTTATAATCAAACAGTATTATATATTTATTTCTACCGGCCTGATTATTTACGATAAATTTTTATTACGAAAATGTGTGTCATTCGGCAGGATTCAAACCTGCGACCCCTATCCACATAAGGGAAGTCAGCAAGTGATCTGGCGCGTCTTGGACTTCTCGACCACGAAAGACGATCAGTCTAAACGAAGTCAAATTAAGCCTAAAACTTAATTAAGCAGGTTCGAATAGGTATTTTTTGTTTGGTATCTTAAACTAGGGTTATTGAAGGAGTGCCTGTGGGTATAAAGCCATTGCTTTCAAATTCCCGCTGAAATTCCGATATAAACATTACGTCTTTCCTTATTTTCCTTAGGGTA
The DNA here is from genome assembly GCA_037127315.1 of Ascarosepion bandense. Lineage (NCBI taxonomy): Eukaryota > Metazoa > Mollusca > Cephalopoda > Sepiida > Sepiidae > Ascarosepion > Ascarosepion bandense. Next base: position 1,203 of record JBBBDQ010001528.1, on the reverse strand, counting down.
GATGGTGGCTTGATAGATCACATTTTCAGATAACCGGACAGTTATTTCTAGATCTACAGTTGGCCAAGCAGTTACTTCCTCACCACCTACCACTACTAACCCATGAGTCAGGCCACATACCTCTCACTACCAAGGAGGAATTTCTAACTCCGTCTCCCAGTTCAACCTATAAAAGCCAATACATCCCAACCCCTTCCTTTACCTAAGCTAATCTTTGGGCTGAAAATCTTTCCTCATTCTCTGTTTATAAGGGGTCGAAGAATGCTTGGCTTAAAATGACAAGTTGAAAATGGCTATTTCCCCCATTAAGCTTTTATCAGATTATATATATATATATATATATATATATATATATCCTTTACCTAAACTAACGTCTGGGCTTAGAATTTTCTTCATTCTCTGTTTAAAAGAGTTCGAAGAATGCTTGCCTTAAAATGACATTTTGAAAATTGCTATTTACCCACGAATTTTATCTGAATTTACAGATAAATAAAGACATATTTGCTCTGTAAATTGAATTTGATTTGCATTGAGTACTCTATTAGTTCAGTTTTAATATTTTAACGATATTACTAGGATCCTCCTGGATTATTTACCAACCTTATCCCGGATTTTACCAATCCTCCCCGGAATTTTACCGCACATATATATATATATTGGGCGGTTAATATATTATATGGATATGTGTGTGTGGGAGTTCGTAGCGTGTTCATCTGCATAAATAATTGAATTCAAGGAACTTTTTAATAGTAAATTAAATAGAACTGGCTCCTGTGATTCCAGTGAATTCTGTATTCATCTTCTCGTGGTCTTTGATTCAGAAAACAAAAAGCTCCTGACTGATTTTTTTTCTTAAAATTCTAGGAAGAAGTTACTTGCAGACCCCATGAATGTATTGACGAAATTAACTTGAAAGAAGAAATACTGGAATTGAAATAAGCATTTTTTATATTTGAAATAAAATAAGACAAACACACACATACACACATGCATACGCAAACATACACACAAATACACACACACACAAACATACACACACGAACATATATATTGGTTTCATTGGATAATATACTGCACCACGAAAATAATAAACAAAATCTTCAAATTCTTGAATCCCTCTATACCAAAATCAAACAACCAACAGTCAACAAAATTTCTTACGAACATAGCAACGATATATTCTTCTTCTTCTTCTTCTTCTTC